>JPHH03000089.1:0-91504 GCA_000750105.3 Tolypocladium sp. Sup5 PDA-1
GATCCAAGTTAAGGCGGGCCGGGTCCGTCGTGCGCGGCGTAGAGAGGGGCGTGAGGAGGGGCACGATGGGGGGCTTCTCGAAGCTGGCGATTCGCACGGGGGGGGGGGGGGGCACAGCTGCTCACCTCCGTCGGCGGGCTCGCAATGGCCACGGGCTGGCCAGGGCTCCGGGTCGCGGCCAGGGCCTTTTCCAGGCCGAAGCCCGACGGGAACTTGCGCTGCCAGACTTGCTGAGGCATTTCGAGATTCGGTTTTCCGGATGAATTTGAGAAAATATTCCTGTGCAAGACGATGATGTGAGTTGAAGGTTGAAAGCAGGGTGAATTGAGACAATTTAGAGAAACCCCAACGGCCGGGAGGTAACGTCACGTCGTATTGCTAAGCTTCGGGCCCACTCCACACTACTCGCAGGAGCTCCACGAGGCTTTTACCATTTGGTGTTTAGCAGCAAAGATGCCTACATTGGATGATTTGAGGCGTCGCCAGACGTGACGACGCAGATTGACACTTCAGGTGGCTTTTGTTGTTACGGTCTGTGCAAGGGTCCATGTGAAAGTCCACTGGTGATCATTTAAACGACAGCTGGATATGTACCCATCAACTGAGTCCGGACTGCAGACAACCCGCCAAAGCCCCGACAAACGTGACACAAACGGCTCACAAGGGTTGAATCTCAAGCCGCCCTCTTCTCCGGCAGAGCATGCTCCTCATGAAGGGCCACCAGGTGCGCCTCCTTCTCCACCTGCTCGAGATCAATATGCGGAACCGCGTCGTCGCCGTCAAAGATGCGCGCAATCTCCTCGAGGGTCGGGCCCTTGGTCTCGACATAGAAGAAGTAGACGAAGATGAGCTCGCAAAAGTTCCACAGCGTGTAGAAGAGCATAAAGTTCCAGTGGTGCGGCAGGTTATCCCACGCCAGCTTGTTGGTTTGGCTTCAAGCATCTCTGTTAGCGTCCTGACTCAACGTAACCTTGGGTCTCGGAGCAACTCACTTTCCGATGGTGAGAACTGCCATCACAGTAATGTTCATAATCACCATGCCTAAATGCCATTGCTTAGCTCAAAAATCAGTGTTATGAAACCCAATGGGGCACGCACCTTTGGCTCGCAGGTGGAAGGGCAGAATCTCGAGAGTGTAGGCCACGAGCAGGCCGGAAAAGCCAATGTCATAAAAGACGCCGAAAAGCCACACAAACGCAATTTGGGCATATCCGGAACCGTCATTCGTGTACGTGATGCCGCCGTCAGGCGAGTCGGCAGTGGGCGGGGTGGGAACGCCAGAGTTCTCGTAAATCGCGCCGGTGATGGTCCAGCAGACGAAAGACAGGACCATGCCCGAGATGGCAGTCAGGAACAAGGGTCGACGCCCGACTTTGTCGACCGAGAGGGCAGCGGCTACGGATATGCAAAGGTCCATGATGGTCTTGCCGGCAGTCAACTAAAAACGAATGGACGGTCAGCGTCAGGGACGGGGTATCAGCATCGTGCAACCCAAAAACCTACAGCAAGCTTCTTGTTCTGCTCTGTGATACCGGCTCCCTCGTAGATGATGTCAATGTAGTTGGAAAAGAGGGCATTGCCCGAGTACTGCGAGATGATGCCGAGCGAAATGACAATGGCCAGTCTCCAGCGGTTTCCCTTGGTCCTGAAGAAGTCCAGGTAGCTGGTGGACCTCTTGGCACTGCGTTCGGTCTCGATGGTCTGTTTGATCTCGCGGTACTCGAAGAGCACAGTGGCGTTGTTGGCGTCGCCACCCCCGTGATGCTTGACGAGGACGGCCAGAGCCTCGTCCGATTTGTCCTTGTTGACAAGGAAACGGGGTGACTCGGGGACCCACCAAATGCCGACGAGCTGGATGATGGAGGGGACGGCCTGGATGAAGGTAATGGAGCGCCAGGACCAGTCGTTGCTGATGGAGGCAGTGCCCCAGCCTATGACGGAGACCACTTCAAGAGTGTTAGAGCAAAGGCACCACAGCGGTGAAGCACCTGCAGAGACTTACACAGGGACCCCAGGTTCCACAGGCAGTTGTAGACGGTTGTCAACGGACCACGATGCTGCGGGTGGCAAATCTCTGTCAGAAGCATGGGCGAGCAAATTTGAGAAAGCGAGTTGCCAAATCCGAGAACAAAGCGGCCGCCGATGTACACTGGCATATGTTAGCTTGAACAAGAAGACAAGAGCCAGCTAACCCGACAGCGTCCAGACTTACTCCCGTAGCCGGTGCAAAAGGTCGTGATGCAAGCACCGCCGATCATGATGACACAGCCAATCATAATGGTGGGCTTGCGGCCGAGGATATCTGCCATGTAAGGCGAAATGAAGTAGGAGACGATGGATCCGATGTTGTACATGTTGATCAGGATCCCGAGCTTGTTGGCGTCGGCGTACTCGGGGAAGAAGGCCTTCCACCTGTCCATTTGTTCTAGTCGACAGGTTAGTGATGAGTCCAGGTGTTGAAGCTGGCCGGGATTGCACCTAGGTAGACTTACGAGAAGTGTTTTGCAGCATGCCATCAAAACCCGTGGTTGCAGAGCCAATGAGCAAGAAGGTGCTTAGAAAGTATAGCTTGCGCAGGTGAGGCTCCTTGTACCAGGTTACTTTCTCAAACCGAGGGGCCTCGGCACGGGCAATGTCGATGTTCTCTTCGACGTTGTGCTGGACCAAGTGCTTGGGAGCACGGGCAGATGCGAGTCCGACCATGATGGAGGTTGGTGTCTCGCCTCGGAGACAAGACTAGATGGACAAGTCTGGGATAGAAGAGGGCAAGAGTCAAGTGTTTGCCGTGAAGTAGCGGCAACCTGCCGAGAGCCTGGGAGCGAGAGACGAGGCAGCAAATGTCCGACGGCAGAGGGGCGAAGGGGTCCCTTATATGATGGCGTGGTGTTGCAGTCGAGCAGACGTAGACGAAGACGTTGGAATGGGATGCCCTCCAATGGACTGGGGTACCAAGTATCCTGTCTCCTCCCCAAGAGGATAAATCCAATATGGCCCGGAGACGGCTGCCGGACGGCGAAGTGAGTGGCGGTCGGAGGTCTGGTCAAGAGGAGGAGGAAGAGCAAGAAAAGAGCCTGACGAGCACGCTCAGGACCGGCCTAGACCCCGGGAGGAGGGCCAAGCAACCGGAAAGACGGGACGCTCCTCGCGCGCCTTCACGCCCGTCTTCACCTCGCTCGCTCAGGTCACACAGCCAGCCAACGTGCTTTGCGCGTCAGCTCGTGGTGAGAGCCGATACGGGGTCGGGGTCGGGGTCGGGGTCGTCCTGCAGGCGTCCACCAACGCCGGACCCAGCGAGACACGGGCACATTTGGTCAGCCACGCCTTCGCATATTAGCCGGAGAAGGAGAGTGAGCGTCCGAGGCAGTGAGCAGATGCAGGCAGGGGGGCATGTGGGCGTCGTTGGCCCCCCGGCCAGCCAGCGACGCTAGGGAGCAGGGAGGAGGAGAGGATGTTGGCTGGCTGGGCTGACATGTTTCGAAAGGCGAAAAGTTGGGGTAACAAGCTGCTGCTCGAGCTGGCAGCTGGCAGCGGTGCGGGGGTGGGGAAGATGCGTCCATCCCCAGGAATAGACGGGAGTTTGCATGTCCAGGCAATTGGGACGAATTGGTGACTGCTGTTGGTTGCTGGCGTACGTGAAGTGGTAGACTGGTGAAGGCGGAGAGGAGTTGAAAGGTTTACAAGAACGCGCTTCCATCTTCGCCGCTTCGTGCCTTCCAGTTACCCCAAGTCACTGTCAGCGACGACCAGACGGGCTGGCACGTACAGCTGGTAATAGTACTCCGTACAGCTGGAAGAAAGCAACCAGCAAAGAACTCAATCAACCATGACGAAATCTTGAGCAATCCGTATTATCCAAGCCACGCCCACGCACCGTGAACCATCCATCAACCCCCTTCCAGAGCCTCCATCTCCTGAGAAACCGCCCCGACTTTAGCCAAAATGCAACCCGCACCGCGTCCTCCCCATCGCCGTTCAACCGGCCGTTTCCTTCACACCAATCAACGCGTCGAGCATCCTGCTCTTCCGTCCCGAACTGGCAAGGAAAAAAAAACAGCAACTGGACGTGAGCGCAGGAAAATGAACGTGGGGAGGAGGGGGTGCGCGGGATCAATAGTCTTGGTCTTTGCCTCTGCGATATTACCCGCGAGAAGCTGAGATGCGACATCCGAAAACTCATGCCTCTCCTTACTACCTCGGCCCTGGCGCGACGCAACGCAACGCACGCGACAAGGGGCCGTGATAGCCTCATGTCCAGCCCGGCTCCCGTGCCGTTCACCCCAGCACCGGATGTCAGGCCCGACGAGAACGCTTCACCGTCCGTGGCGCTCCATCGAGTCCATTCCGCCATGCTCCCTGGCCTGCCACGCCGAGGTGATGCCGTGCCACAGCACCCGTACGGATACCTGCTGAGCCATTGGACCTGCACGGCAGGGCACACCAAAGCCCCATCCCCAGATCTCCCCGGATGCCCACCATCACCATCGAGTAGACACTCTATTTGCTGGATCCCCAGACGCAGAGCTGCAGCTCCCCGCACCCCTGCTTTGGGACCGCTCCGTCGGGCCGCACAGCCGGCACCTAGGGGCACCCAGGGGCACCGCAAGACTCCCACACCGTGAGTCGGGAGTTGTCACGAGGGAAAAGCGAGCTGTGATCAGAGCAGCTGGGCAATCAAGTGCCAGTCTAACGGTCGCATTTCCGTGTCTACCTAATGTCGCTGGAGTCTATTCGACCATGCCATCCTCCACCAGTCTGCGTCATGGCACTGTTCCACCCAAATAGCCCAGATACATCTAGCCTCTCCTTGTCGACCAAGATCTTCCTCGTATCTGTACAGGCCCATCTGTAGCTTCCCTGACACAGCACCGCCAGAGCACCACATCATCTCCTATGGCACAGCAAATATGCATCCACGCACCGTCACACTTCTTCCACCATGTCAACCTCCATCGCCGTGCGAGACGCGGGCTGCGTACTCTGCTCATCACCCTCCAGACCCTCCGCGCCGCGCGACGCTCCACGTCCCGACTCCAGCTGTTCGATGCTGGCCAGCGCCTTGTCAAACTTCAGCTTCTCCAGCTTCAGCATCTCGCGCTTGGTCGCCGTTTGTTCGTCCTCCTCCATGAGCCTCTCGTAAACGCTCTGCGCGTTCGGGCTGCGGAGGCCAAGCTTTTCCTCCAGGTAGGTTGGCAGCTTCCGTCGGATGGCCGGTATCATCCGGCAAAGGATCCGTTGCGACACCGCGTCCGCGAATCGCAAGGCCGCGAGGCGATAGTACCCCCTAACGTACGCAACGACCTCGAGTTCTCGTACGAACTGGTCAGGACCGAGTTTGACAATCTCGGCCTCGCGGCGCTTGGAGTCCTGCACTCGTTTCTCCTCCGTCATCTCGTTCCACTGGCCCAGAGGCCGTATCGCAAACCCCGCGGCTTCCATGCGCATGTTGTGGCGGAACCGCGTCAACACAATATGCTCGTCATCGCGATACTGCTTGAACGATTCCTCGTTGAACGTCAAGAGCCGCTCCCTTTCGTCGTTGTAGAGCCCAAGAAGAGCAGCTTCGGTCTCCTTGCGATGCTCTTCGAGACACTTGCGTACATGCCTCTTCGCCTCTGGGTAAATGAACCTCTTTTTGAGGCCCTCAAGAGCCTGGCCCAAGGTGGCATCAAGTTCTGACTGGAGGTCCTTCATGGTCTGCTTGATGAAGGCATTCATCGGGTCGTTCCACGGCTCAACAGCTAGCTTGACCAAATCGACATAGACCTCGTCCGAGATACGGTCAGGCATCCCGGCTTTGGTCTTAGCCTGCATCTCCTCACGCACCTGTCGCAGGGTGCGGAATCCACGCCCAATTGTGGCGAACTTGGTGAACGGCTCTGGCAGCAACGCCCTTTTGGCGGACGGTGGTTGAGAGCTGCCGGGTGCACGTGAGCCTTCCTCGGGCTTGATGTGGCCATTAGGGGCTGGAGCGCCGTTCGTCGATCCTTCAAATCTCAGACGCTTAGACGGGGTCCCCAGCGAGGCCGGGGCATGGCGCTTGCCAGTCGGCGTATTGGCAATCGACAGAGTGTCTGATTCGTCATCCGAGATGTCAATCGTGGGATGGTCCGTCCTATCCTTAAGGGTGAACTTTGGCTTAATCTCCAAAAGGCAATCGCGGAAGTTACGCGGCAAGACGTTGAAGTGTGTCATAAACTGATCCATCTTTGCACGGGCAATGTCCGCAAAGGTCATGAGACCGGTCTGGATTTCCAGTTCGACGTTCTCGGGCAGCTCGGGGAGATTGGCCAGTTGCTTGGTGATCTTATCGAGGTGAAGCTTCACCGTGTGCTTGATGTTTGGCAGGCTATCGATGTTAGTGCTCCGTAACTCCAAGAGGACTCATGAACAAGATGGGGCTCACCTTTTGGCAAACTCTTCTCCAAGTCTCTCCGATAAGAAGGCCTTGAGTTTCTCGACGCCGCATCTATCGGAGAACTGATGGAAGTCCTCCGGCCAGTCCTCGAAGCTATGGTCTTCGAACACGTGCTCTTCCCATTTCTTCAACTCCTCCAAGTCCTTCTCTTGAGGGCGAGATGTAATGAAGTACCCCAGACCAGTCTGGTGGGTGTCTCCCTTCATAATGGTCAACCACTGATCGTGGTTACTTGTACCACCCTTGGGCAAGAGGTCGGCCTTGGTGAGCACGCCAATGGTCCGGCTAGAGGCGCCGAGTCTTCGCGTCAGGCCAAAGGTAGCGGAGTTTTCAGCGTCGCTATTCATCGGCATCGAGCAGATTATTATAGCAGACGGATGCGACATATACGCGCTGGAGAGGTTGCGGACGACGTTGACCAGATAGTCGTCTCTCGCATCTGCAGGGTTCTGAAAGATACCCGGCATGTCGTAGAATGATAGATCAGGTAGGCCAGGCCCTTTGATCTCGAGGGCGACGATGTTGGGGGAAAACTTCGCGACCGTCTCCTCGGCCGCCTTTGCAATCGGCGTGTTGGTTGCGATGCTGCCGGAGCCCGGGACGAACAGTCCGTGATGCTTTTCGTCATTGAGTATAGCAATCTGGGCCCAGCGAAGAACGTCTTCGATCTCGCTCTTGTCATGCATCGACTTGAACTCGTGGACAGCCGTGGAGGGCAGCTTTCGCCAAGGGAAGAACGGATCTCGGTCAGTGACGTCCGATTCGTTGATGGTGCGATCCGACGGAGGCTTGTACGAATATTCCTTCCGAAGCCAGACTCGGCAAGACCACTCGGTGTGGCGGGAAACGCGGATATGAAGAGGGCACCTTGTGCAGGTACCTTCACTTCGAGGCAGGTCAAGGTTCGCGAGACCAGACATGAGGCTAGACTTGCCAGCGGACTGGTCGCCAACGAGGACGAGCTCCGGAAGCTGCACATCATGCGACACGCCCAGCTGCTGAAGTTCGCCGAGAGTGTCGTTGCACTCTTTGAGCTTCTTTCCAATGTCTTGAAAAGAGGTGTGGAAGAAGCTCTCCTCCGCGTTGGGGACACTGGTTGGGCTGGCGACGCCAGCGGCAGCGGCCCCATTCTGACGCACTCGCACTTCCGTCATCAGCGGCTCTGGCTCCGTAATACGCTCGCTAGGCGCCGCTGTCGAGTTTAGTTAGCTACGGTGCTCACAAGAAAGAAGGGGAATGGGACTTGCGAGCGTTAGATCTGCCGAGACGGGCGAGGGACTGGGCCCCGGGATTTCGTGTGGAGGTGTAGAATTCGCTGGACTCCTCCTCCGAGTCCTCAGCTCTGGCACCACCGGCTGCTTCCGAGACTCTGGGGCTATCTGGGTCGGGCTTGACGATGGGGTGTCCGCGCTGCCGACTCTTTCGAACAGCGCGGCCATTAGTTTCGACTGCTCCCGGCATGGTGGATCCACTGCCTGAGGCCGCAAAGGTTGGATGGTAGAGTTGCACTCTTGCACGCTTGCAAATTTCCAAGTTGTGCAGTTGCCGAGTGCAGGCTGTGATGATGAATGGTACAGGACGAAAGAAGGCTCCAAGGGACGAAACAGCAGGGTATCTGAGAAGAGAGTGCCAACACACGAGAAGACAACACGATAAGACAGGAGTCAGGCTGCAAAGTGCAGAAGATGCGGGCAGAGTAGTGAAAGAGAGGGAGTGAAGAAGGTTGAGGAGAGGAATGCGAGGTGAGGTGAGTGAGGTGAAAGGTGAAGGGTCGGGTGCCTCGCCAGTGGCCTGGGAGAAGAAAAGGGTGTGGGCGCTGAGCACCTTGGGCTCAGAGAAACACACCTCGCGGATAGCAACTGGTAGGCCAACGGCGGCTGCCTGCCAGCTGGCACGGCAACGGGGGAGTGAATGCGCAGTGCAGGCCTTGAAATCACCGTCGTGACCGGTATATAGTGCCTTTGGCGATCAAAAGTCGAGATTGACAGGATTTGAATGCAGTGGGAGTTGTCAAAGTAATTGGCCGTTAGCAAAAGTTAATGGTTGATGGAGTTGACAGGGTGAGTCGCGGCGTGGTCTTGGCAGGGGTAGAAATTCAGGTGGCTGGGGTGCCGGTCACTGCGACTGAAGAGGTGCCGAGCAGGTGCCGTCACAGCCTTGTGAGCCCACAGCCAACCAGCCATAACGGACTGGCGACTCTTGAGAAGAAGAGAGAAGTGTGTTTGCCAAACTGAACCGACGGGCTTCGTAGACGCAGCCTGCCTGCTCAGCATCTCTGCCGTAACTTGACAAACCACTCGGGTCCTGGAGTACGGTGCTCTAAACATGGAGACACGGCAAACACGACTGCCACGATTTTACAATGCGTGTTTGAAGACCATCCACGGTTAACGCTGCGTACCTTATGCACGCGACATGTATTGGCCCAGGTGCCAGCGCAACTGTGATTCCAGATTCACTCGAGCATCCCGTGTTAGTGCCTTTCTGCCAGTGAGTGAGGCTCTCGGTGAGCGGGCCTGGCGCACGGCTGCAGCCGCCATCGCTTAATCGCATAATACCTTACGAGTACTGTTCCGCTGGACCCCTGGGCGTCTGCGCCGACGTTCCGCACCCATGGCACGCAGCCAGCATCCACCGCTCATCTCCCCGCGCCACACCGAACCCAACCGCCAGCTTGGCCCCACGACTTGGACTTTGACAGATATTCCCGATTCCACGATACGAGGCGACAACGCGCCCTACTACCAGCTTTTCTCGGCGACGAGCACCAAGGCAGCAGCAGCGTCGCAACTGCGAATCCCCCTTGAACCCGCTCGGCTCTCCCGCTTGCGCCATCCATCGCCCTCTCCATCCTCTCGCGGAGCTCTCCCTCGACGTCGCTGACCCCTCCAAACCATCACCGCCATGTCCCTCCTGGTGCCCATGACGCACCGTCCCAAGGACCAGGGCGCCACAAAGGCCGTCATTCTGGTAAGACTCAATTGGCCTCTGCTGGGCTTCAATGCTTGATCCATCTGCCATTATGCCGCTCGTCCAGCGTCCGTTTGCTCCTGTTGGCGGGCGAGGACGGGGGCACATCTGGCTCCCATCCCTTGACTGTGCATACCCATCACCTACATCACCACCACCACCACCAGCAACTGACAAACTCTCCTCGTTCAGGTCGGCGGCCCCTCTCGCGGCACCCGCTTCCGCCCCCTCTCGCTCGACCTCCCCAAGCCCCTCTTCGAGGTCGCCGGCCACCCTATCATCTGGCACTGCCTCTCCTCCATCGCCCGCGTCCCCAACAAGCTCATCCAGGAGGTCTACATCATCGGCTACTACGACGAGTCCGTCTTCCGCGACTTCATCAAGGACTCGGCCAAGGAGTTCCCCTCCATCACCATCCGCTACCTGCGCGAGTACCAGGCCCTCGGCACCGCCGGCGGCCTGTACCACTTCCGCGATGCCATCCTCAAGGGCCGCCCCGAGCGCCTCTTCGTCCTCAACGCCGACGTCTGCTGCTCCTTCCCCCTCGCCGAGATGCTGAAGCTCTTCATCGAGCGCGACGCCGAGGCCGTCATCCTCGGCACCCGCGTCAGCGACGACGCCGCCTCCAACTTTGGCTGCATCGTCTCCGACGCCCACACCCGCCGCGTCCTGCACTACGTCGAGAAGCCCGAGTCGCACATCAGCAACCTCATCAACTGCGGCGTCTATCTCTTCTCCACCGACTCCATCTTCCCGTCCATCAAGTCGGCCATCAAGCGCCGCCTCGACCGCCCCGCGCGCCTTGTCTCCTACCCGTCCTCCGAGAACCTCGACAGCTACAACATCCCTGCCACGCGGGGTGGCGGCGACGACGAGGACGACGAGGGCCGCAAGAACGAGGTCATCCGCCTCGAGCAGGACATCCTCGGTGACATGGCGGACAGCAAGCAGTTCTACGTTTACGAGACCAAGGACTTCTGGCGCCAGATCAAGACGGCCGGCTCCGCCGTGCCCGCCAACGCGCTGTACCTGCAAAAGGCGTGGCAGACGTCGAGCACCGAGCTTGCCCAGCCCAGCGCCAACATCGTGCCCCCCGTCTTCATCCACCCCACGGCGCAGGTCCACCCCACGGCCAAGCTCGGCCCCAACGTGAGCATCGGCCCGCGCGTGACCATCGGCGCGGGCGTCCGTGTCAAGGAGAGCGTCGTCCTCGAGGACTGCGATATCAAGCACGACGCCTGCGTGCTGTACTCGATCATTGGCTGGGGCAGCCGCGTGGGTGCCTGGGCGCGCGTCGAGGGCACGCCCACGCCCGTGGGCAGCCACTCGACGAGCATCATCAAGAACGGCGTCAAGGTGCAGAGCATCACCATCCTGGGCAAGGATTGCGGCGTCGGCGACGAGGTGCGCGTGCAAAACTGCATCTGCCTGCCGTACAAGGAGCTGAAGCGGGTAAGCCCCCTTTTTTCCTGCAATCATACCGCCCCCCCTTCCATGTGGGCATATACTAACCGCGCCTCATAGGATGTTGCCAACGAAGTCATCATGTAATCCAGCTCCGGTTGTGTGTTGTCCAGCGAGAAAGTGCGGAGTATTAGAACTTAGGGCTGTTTTCATTTCACAAAAGGAAGTTTATCTGGTCGGCGGGAATGTCGTTTTACAATACGGTAGCTTAGTAGCGGCTACGTTGCAGCATCTCTTGTGCCCCGAAGACGTAATATATCTAGTCACAACTCCTACTTCCCAAACCGCAAGTCAACATCGATTGATGAACTCGCGGTAGAAAAGAGCTTCATTTCTGTAACCCCCGCGAAGAAGAGCCGCGTCCCGATGCCGTCTACTCAAATATATTGAGTCTTACTATTTTGTCGAGTTGCGTGACGGGACCGCGATGGCAGCGAGCCACTCTGGCCCCCGGCATTGAACCCCCCCCCCTCTTTACAGCGTCCCCTGCGCATGCGGAAACCCCTTGGCCGAGCTGCGAAGCTTCATGCCCCGGCAGATGATGTACCGCCCCTGGTCGCAGCAGTCGCAGCTCTGGCGCGGAAGCCCGACCGCGAGCACGACGCGGTCCGTCCCCCGGCGCGAGGCCACGCTTCCATCTTCGGCGGCGAGCAAATCTCGTAAGTCATCGCAGCAGCAGACGCTATCTTCTCAGGATGGAGACAACACCACCCTGATGGGTGGTGTTGTATACGTGTTTGTAGGTAGTAAGACCCATAATATTACACGCTGTCTACGACCTACCCCCGTTTCCCTCGGCGGTTTAAGATCAAGTATCGTTGTTGCGTCTATATTGTTGCTACACGTGCAGTGCATTGCTCTCTCGTGCCGTCTACTGATCACATGTCCATCCCTCACCGACCGAGATGTTACTTCGTCCAAGTCATGCTCGCCGAACATCAAATGCGCATCCCAGCTCTTCAACCCGCGGTCCGCCCGCTTATATAACCATTGGTATCTTATTCCAGACATTTACTCCCAGATCTTTCCGGCCCCGAACCTGAGCCACGCCCCGCTCAGTCCTCCCTGTGGACGTGCGTGCGGCTCGTCTGCCGCGACAGCATGGGGCTGCTGGGCCGGCTGGTTGTCATGGCCAGCCCCCTCGCGTCAAAGGGATCCAAGTTAAGGCGGGCCGGGTCCGTCGTGCGCGGCGTAGAGAGGGGCGTGAGGAGGGGCACGATGGTGGGCTTCTCGAAGCTGGCGATTCGCACGGGGGGCGGGCGGTGGAGGTTGCGCTCGGGGACGCTGTAGAGGTACGTGGCCAGGAGGACGAGCGACGTGCCGATGAGGAACTGCACAAAGGCGTCAGTAAGTAATCACACCTCCATGGCGCAGGGCAAGGAGTCCTACCGTCATGGTCACCGTAAACTCGAACATCCACATGCTGACCACAAAACTGATGACGATGCTGATGCTCGTCGCAAAGTTCTTGACGATATTATCCGCGTCGCGGATGACCAGGCTGGCAATCAGCCCACCCGCGGCCTGCAGCACAATGGCCGCCCAGACGATCCAGTTGTAGCCCTCGAAGAAGCCGTGCTCGCGGATGCCCTTGCCGTCCTGCCACACGACGCCGCCGAAGAAGGCGGCGATGAGCGAGTAGAAGCTGAGCTGGATGTTGCGGACCCAGACGCTCGCCTGTGAGGGGCTCTCCTTGAGGAGTTTCTCAAAGTACACGCCCGCCAGGCCCGAGACGACGGCGGCGACGACGGCGGCTGTCACGCCAACCGAGTAATTCATGAGGGGATCCGGAGGGGGCAGGTCGTTGGCGATGCCCTCGTACGTGGCGGAGCGCCTCGTCAGGTGGGAGTCGGGGGTGGAGAGATCGGCCGACGCCGCCTGGCCGAGCTCGTGCTTGGACCGGGGGAAGTAGTGGTCGGGGATGCCGTGGAGCAGGAGGGAGTTGACGGCCGTCGCGGACGAGGGGAGGGAAACGATGGAGACGCCGAAGGTGAGGACGATGAGGGATATCCAGCGCTTGAGGCCGAGCTGCCGCCGGAGGAGGACGACACTGAAGATGGCGGTCGTGAGGATCTGTCACGCGCACCAAGGTCAGTGCATGAGCCCATAACAGGGCATCAGCGTGTCCCAGCTTACCTTGACCTGATACAGCACCTGAAAATGGACCGGATCCAGCTCCCCGAGAGCCGTGTACTGCAGCAGGTTCTGCAACGTATAAAACGCCGCCGGCAGCGCGAGCTTCCACCCGTCGCCGGCGAAGACGGCGTTGTATATCTGCTCAAACAGCGTCGTGGCGGGCGTGCTGGGCGCCAGCGTCTTGGACGTCTCGTAGATGGCCAGGGTCAGCGCGACGGCGAGCTTGATGACCTCGTTGAGGAGGACGGCCGTCGAGGTGAAGTAGCGGTGGTCGCCCGAGGGGGGCATCATGCGCGAGTAGTGCATGATCTGGACAAGGTCAGTCACATATGTACACCGTCGGGTTCGAGAATAGGCATGCGAGCGCACCAGTATGAGGGCCGAGTTTTGGAACGTCAGCTGGATAGGGGAACGTCAGGTCAGCACTGCACCATCCCTCGGCGGGCACGCGAGCGCGCCAACCCCCTCGCATAGCAGAGAAGCCGTACTGTGATAAAGGACAGGTTCCTCCCGAAGCTGCCTCCTCTGGCCGCACCACCACGCCTCCGCGCAGTCGTCTCGAGTATCGCCATTGTCGTCGTCGTCGTCGTTTGTCGTCGTTTGTCGTCGTTGCACGCTGTGATGCGAACCCCGTGCGATCGAGCGGCGGCAACGACAGGTTTTAACAGCCCCGATCGATCGTCGCGCGCTGTGGGCACAGATGACAAGACGCTGACGTGTATAGTCCGCAAAGCAAAGCAGCGTTGGGCACCAAGAGCGCAATCGTCCTTTGACGGGGCTCTCTCTCTCTCCCCTGAGCTTGCTCGGCTTGGCGATGGATGCGCAGCCGGGATCGGGATCGGGATCGGTAGCCGAGTCGAAGCAAAATACCCGTCACGCTGTTGCTCAGCCCAATCGAAGTCCCAAGCCCAGCTGTAAAACAAGGTACAAAACAAATCACACACAGAGACCAGATGCCAAGAGTTCGGGTACGTCGTAGAAGAACAAACAAAAAACAACGGAGGTAAGAAAATATGACGCTGGGAGGCAGTGCGTGGTGGAAGCAGCTGGGCAAGGGAGCCTGGCTGAGCTGAGCTGAGGTTGCTGCAAAGCTCGGGCGCTCCACTGCTTGGTCGGGGGCTTGGGGGGTTAGTGACGGTGTGTGCCCCCTGTCAGAGACCCCTGGCTTTGGGGGATCGCCTAGGTAGGTAGGCCTTGCACGGCAGGTTTCGTCGCCTGGCCTCCCCGGAATGAGGCCCCAGCTAGCGGCACTCGTCGGAGCCAAGATTGGACCCCGGGTCTGGCCTGTCCCCAGGGAGTGGCCGTCAATCAGCCGAAGCAACATCGTCATCGCCATCAACCAACTCGCTTCCAGGTTCTCTGGCCGTGTTCCGTATTACAGGTGCTGTATCGACAGTTTGGGCTGGCAGGTACCTAGGTACTTAGGTACGCGTTGTGGCTTTTACAGCAAGTACACCGCCGCCATCTGACAATGATCGTCGCATCCTGCCGCGACACCTCTCCTCTCTGGATCTACCACGCCAGGACATCGGTCGCAAGTGTGTATCAAGCCCAGCTCTGCAACACCTCCCATCTGCAACACCTCCCGTCTTGCCACCTCCCATCTGCCACCCCAGCCGGAGATCTCTCGACAACTGCCGCCGCTCTCCGACGACCGCTCCTCTCAGCTCCCTACCTTATGAAATTCTGCATTCTCCACCCGCCCCGTGCCGTTCCATCCATCGTCGTCCGTAGACGGACCAGCCAATGGGCTGCGCTCCGTGCTCTGTCCCTCTGCCCATGCGCCACCGAAACGTGGCTGTCCAGGCCTGTCGTCGCTATTAATTTAAACTGACGTACGGCCAAGCAAGCCTCACGATAGCGGCTCGTCTGTACGGATACAGCGCTGCCCTGTATAAAAGTTCACCCATCCCGACAATGGAAGCAACTACAACAGGCAAGCAACAAACAGCAAACAGCGTGCAAAAAATGAACCTCTATTTTTGACCCCGTCTATCCCTGTCGGCGGCGCAGTAAATCTAGGCCAGCCCAAGATCCAGATCTCAATCCATCCATGCCCATGATGCATCAATCCGCCCCCGTCCGTCTTTCTCCAGACTCCAGCGCCTCCCTGTCCAGCTCGTTGATTCCGCCCGTCCACTGACCCCAGAATCCGACATTAGCATCCCGTCCGCTCAACCGACTGCAACAGGCTTCAGGTTCGACAGGCCAAAGACAAAGTTCCTGTCGTCGATGACCGTGTTCCCGGATATGAGGCTGGGGATGCCACCTTGTCTCTTAAAGTCGCGCGAGAGCAGCTCCCACCAGGCAAGCATCTCGGCCATGGCCTCGCTCAGCTGCTGGGGTCCTGGCTCCTGGGTCTTCTTGGAGGTTTCCATGGCAAGCATGCCGGCGTGAAAGTCTCTAGCGATACGAACGAGTTTTAGCTGTGGCTTCGGCGTCGAGTCTGGCGGGCTCGGTCGTCCCCTGGCGTACCCATTCTCGGCTCGCTTTCGAAAGTGAAGGACGCTCTTCTGGGGCAAGAACATGCTGGCGCTGAGCGTCGGCGTCGACATGGCTCGCGGTCCACGGTAGTAGAAGTCGCCGGCCTTGTCCAGGTGCTCAAACAGGGCCTGGTGACTCTGACTACGGAAGAATGCCAAAGATCCGATTTCAAATTGGGGCGAGAGACTACTCTTGAAGATGCCCCCCAGCCAGGACGCAAACGCCTCTGCCGGAGAGATCACCTCGTCTTCATCTTCACCTCCAGTTTCGTTTTGCACTCCAGCGGCTGCGGAACTGCCAGTCATGCCTCGACCACCCGCGGAGACGATGCGTCTCGCCGGCTCCAGCACGTGCTCCTCTGCCGTTTCGTCCCCTCCTTCAAGGCCGGAGTCATCAGCAGTGACAAGGCCTTCGCCCGACGAGCCCATCAACCACGAGATATCCGCTTCTGCGTGCAGCAGCTCCGGGTTCTTGTCGATGAACCCCTTCACGTGCTGTGAGAGGGCGTGGATGTGGGCTTCGTCGACGGCGGCCTTGTTCGAGCCGTACGCAATGCCGTAGTCTCGCATGACACGGAAGACGTCAAAGTCGATATCATGGGTAAACTGCGTCTGTTTGATCAAGAAGCGTTAGCCCCCTTGGTAACAAGCTTGGGGAGCAAGCAGGTGCTCGTAGGGCAAAGCTTACGCCTGGCTCAATTCTCCAGAACCAGTCGTAGTCTTTCAACCTGTTCTCGCGCGCAAAGGGGCCGGATTTCCAACGGTGAATCTGACGAAGAAGCGGCACTGCCTCGTCCGAGCCGTACCCGACGACGTCTGCCTCTACTCCATGGGCATCGTCCGTCTGCTGGACTTGCAGAGGGGAATCGCGAGCCCACTCGGGCACGTTCCAGTTGGTGTCACGAACGACCTCGTAGATGCAGGTCGCGTTCGTGGCATTCGAAGTCAGGCGCCGAAACTTGTCGCTCAGGGGCTTGGTGCTATAGAAGACCCAGTCGTAGCGGTACCTCGAGTTGAAGGTGTCTTCAAGCTGGTGGATCGAGGAGAGGATCGGGCGCAGGTCGTTCTCGTGGGCCAGAGACACGAGGACTGCGCGAGGAGCGTGATCAGTGGAAACTTCCGACACGGCGAGGCTGCTGACGAACGGCAACAGGTGAAGCCAGAGGGCGGCGCAGGCCAAGGCAACGAGCCGGACGCTGAACGGAAAGGCGCGGTCTCGGTCTCGGCTCGTCATTCTGAGGCTTGCTGGGTCACGAGATCAAGGGCGCGGGACCTCGGGTGACGCGACCAGGGGCAAACAAGGAGAAAGGAACGACGACGAAGCAAAGGTAAAGGCGAAGTTAAGCGAGAAGGAAGAGGAGGTTGACGTAAATCAACGGGAGATTGGAAGAAAGGAGTGACTGGAGGGCAAAACGACAAGCTGCTCTGAAGATGCTGCTCTCAAGGGCCGAGTAGATGTCGAAAGGTCTGGGTGAGAAGAAGAGAGAAGAAGAGGAGGGGAGAAGAGGAGAGAACAGCAGAGGTGCCTCGGTGCCTGGTGCAGAGAACAGGTCCAGTGTGAACGGCAGCTGCGAGGAGAGCCCTAACCGGTACTGCCAGCTGCCAGTTGCCCGGGCACTCACTGAGACGTGCAGTCCACCGCTCTGTTCAGCCGCTTGCAGTGGCGTACTTGAATGCCCATGGCAACTTGAACAGATGAAATGGCCTCTGGTGGACGCACTCATCGCAGTTGGCGCTCCATGGGCCAGTGTCGTTGCTACGGGGGCTGTCGTGACAACCCTGCCTTCCTTCAACGGCAGGCAATGTGACAATAACCCAGTCAAGCGAATCAGCAGGTCTATATCTACCATTTGGAAGGCTTTTATCACTCTGTTCAATCGACGTGCTCTCAATTCGCGGTCAATGGTTCACGGCCCGTACCTAGGTAGTGACAGCGTGGGGGCTTTGGGGGGCTTTGGGGGGCCTCGGGAGCATCACCTCTGGACATTGACACCGCAGGTACAGTACGAAGCAAGTACAGGCATTGCATGAACCATTGGCGTCGTCAGCAGAGCATCCCGAGGAGCCACGCCTCGCATCAACGCTTCTTCCACTTGCCCCTTTTCAGAGGTGACCTCATCGGCCGCGTCAACATCAGCACACTTCACAAAGAAAGAATAAACGGCAATATCGCTCGTAAAGTACGGCTCTCATTCCATACGACCCCGCTCTCACCACGATACAGTTGCCTCCTCAAGGTTCCCAACCCGAATCGCAAACCCCGACACCAGAGTTGCTGGCCTCAGCAACCAACACCAATCCCAAACGCCAGACGGCCCCGACCGCAGGCCACAAACAAGTTTCTCCGCCCACGCCTTTCTCGTCTAAATACAATGTACAGGCACGGCACGCTTTGCCGCCAAAGAAGTTACCGGGAACAAACGAGAGCAAGGAGGGAGCGCAGCGGAAGTCGCAATTTTATGCCTCCACGTCCATGGACTCGACGTCGACAGATCCGTCGTCGAAGCTCAGGTCGAGCACCCTGGCGTACTGCGAGGTCAGTCGCTGCAATTCGCGGTATTTGCCTATGCAACCGTAGTTAGCCGAGTTTCTCAATCTGGGACAAGCCGAGCGTCAACGTACCGAGAATCAGAACCACGCCCTTGAGCAGCTCCTTGCGGTCCCATCCACAAATCTCATCCCCTTTGCTGTACCAACCCCGGCCGCTGCCGCCGTCACTTATCGTATCCTGGAGAATCCCGCCCATCAAGCTGTTCAGCAGCTCCTCCACCTTGGTCCTGGCGCCCTCTGCGCCAAGTCGCTTCGCGTACATGAACAGGTACAGCCGGAACTCTTCCCTCGCCCCGAGTTGCATTGCGCCCGCGATCCGGTTTTCCAAGTGCGCGATGCTGATGGTGCTTTCAAGGTCCTCGGCCTCCTTTCGTTGGATGACCGTCTTGATGATGCGCTGAAGCGCGTAGGCACGGCCCTTGAGCAGGAACTCGTTGGTGGTGTGGCGTTCCAGGAACGGGATGATGCCCGACGACACTGTTGCGCCAGAGGAAGTCTTGTCCTTGCCGTCCGCGGGGCCGACGGCCGTAGACTGCAGCGCAGAGATGGACGAGTCGTTGGAGTTCCAGTACTGAGAGCCCACAGCCCACCAAGCTTCACTCAGTCGCTGCCAAGTGAACATCTCCCGAGCGTAGTAGAAGCCGTCGCCGTTGGTCAGGGTCACGACAATGTGTCCAGTCGAGTTGAGGTGCGCAGACGTCACACCAGGCCCTGATGCAACAGAATGTTGGTTGAATGACGTGGTGGCAATGTCCAGTATTGGGCCGAGCGAGACTGGCGGGTGAGGAGAGGACTGTGTCCTCAAATCCCAAACGTGAACCAATCCCACCGCCGTGATACATAGCAACCAGTGATCACGGCATTCGAGAATGACCGGCTGAGACTCCAGGATCATGGGGTTGAGCAGACGCCTGCCAGCCGGGCTCCAGACGTGTATGGAGCCGTCCTCGCACGCCACAGCCCAAAAGTTCTTGTTGGCGGTTATCAGAATGATTGCTCTAGGCAGGAATTCGTGCCATACAAGAGCTCCTCTCTTGGTGACCAAAACATGCGAAGGGTCTCGTGGATTGGCGTCGTTTTTCGCCTCCATAATAACGTTCTCTGGCGCTTTCGAGGCATCGTCGAGGGAGCTCTCTGCCTGGAGGATACCTCGCTCGAGGGGCCTCAGGATATGTGATCTGATCTTCGGGACTGCGAGTCGGACTTGCGCAAAGGATATCGAAGGGTTGAGTACGGCGGGCCGGAGGAACTCGGGGGTCGGGACGACTCCGTTCTGCACGGGGGTGAGTGCCGCAGGCTCGATACCATCGGGGCCGTTAGTCAAGATGGGTAGCGGGCCGGTCGCTGGACGTTTGGAGACCGGCTCCTCCTCATCCTCGGCTTCCCCTAGAGCAGACTTCCGCTTGTTACCCAACAACATGGAAGCGATGCCTCCCTTTGGCAGCCCATCAAAGGGTTTCGTCAGATCCAGTATCGTCTGGGGGGCGTCGTTTTGCGTTGCCTTGGTAGTTGTCGAGCCCACGAGCTGTGTCTGAGGTAACGACGACTGCCCAGTTCCCGACGACGATACGAGAAGCGGCGCAACTCGCTTCTTGCCGTCCTTTCCAACTGTTACCCGAGATTTGAGCTCCTTGACACGCTCAGCAGCCTTGTCCGAGCTCTCCTCGGCCGGCTTCTCTGCTTCTTCCGCGTCGCCGTTTGTTGTGGCGGGAGGCTTGGCTGATGGCGTGCCAGATTTGGTGCCGTTCGTTGCCGGCGTAGACTCCTTTGTGTCTGACTGGAAGTCGCCCATCAGGGCGCCCATCCTTGACTCGACCGCCCTCGACTCTCCCGCCTTGCTGGTTGTCTCCAGTATCAAGCTGTCGACATCCTCGGCAATGCCCATCCCCTTTCTGGACGCGCCGTATTTCTGCAGCGCCTTTGCGTTCTCCTCGGTCTGGGCAACCCAGCCCAGCTCCCCCTCGTCGAACTTTGCCACGACGATGCCACCGTCCAAGCTGGAGGCGAAGAGAGTTTGGCCGTCGGGGGTCCAGGCCAGGTCCGATATCGACTTGCCAGTCAGGTCTTGCAAAATGACAACGGGACGCGACGTGTTGGTGTTCCAGATGCTGAGGGTCTTGTCCTGGCCGGCGGAGGCGATGACAGTCACCAGCTGTCCCCCCCCATGGCCATTCGCAGTCCCGTTCTGCTCTGGCTTGACCGTGTGGAACAGCCTCGGCGAGAACATGCAGACCTCTGTCGGGGCCTCGTGTCCGATCAGGTTAATCTCGGAGTCCCACCGGGTGCGCTCGATGATGGCCACGGAGCTGACGGGCCCGTTGACCGCGTTCGCAGCGGCGATGTGGTTTCCGTCGGGCGACCAGGAGCACCGTCGAAAGTACGTCGTGAGGGGCGAGCTCTTGAACGGCGAGCTGATTGTCGTCTCGAGCACAAAGTTGTTGATCATGTCGTGCTGTGTCGCATTCGGGGCCGGGGGCGTGAATCGAAAGATCTTGATGGTGCGGTCGTCACTCGCCGTCGCGAAGAACTTGTTGGCCGGGTCAAAGGTGATGCCCTTGACGTGGCTCTGGTGCGCAGGGATGGCCTTGAGCTTCTCGAACGTGTGGCCCGACCAGACGACGACCTTGGAGTCGAGCCCGACGGACACGAGCAGGGACGAGTCGTACGACCAGGCCAGGTCCTGGACGTCGTTTTCGTGGCCGATCAGGCGCTTGTACGTCTTCCAGTTCTCGACAGGGGGCGGCTCGTTGGTGCCAAAGGTGGCCGCGGGCGGGCCCTTGTCGAGGTGGTAGACGCAGATGAGCTTGTCGTCGGCGCCGCTGGCGAGGTAGCGGCCATTGGGGGAGAAGCGCACGGAGTGGATGGTACCCAGGTGATGGCTCATGTGGCACAGCTGCCGCGGCTTCGAGTAGTTGGCGTCGTTTGCGCTGTAGATGGCCTCGGTCGACCAGATGCGCACATGGCCGTCACCGCCCGCCGTCGCGAGGCGCTTCCCATCCGGCGAGACGTGGCAGCTGTAGACCTCGAAGTCCTTTTGCTCGCCGCTGTGGCTCAGCCACGAGGGCTTGATGATGTGCATGCTGGAGGCTGTGGCCTCATGGGCTTGGGGGGGCTGGCGATGATGGCTGACGATGCGTGCTGATGATGCGCAGCGAGGCCTCTCGTTTTCGGTTGACGATGACAGGCAGGGTAGACAGACGCGATGGCGCGCCGCGCTGTCTCGAACTCCACTGCTTTTCGCTGCTGCAATGCGTTCCAGGTTGCATGGGTGGTTGATTGCTGTCTTGTTGGGCGTTTGAGAGCTCCTTCGGGATGTCCTGATTGGCTTTCCGGAACAACTTCGGCGCGCTCTCCCCCTGAGGCAGCATCGTCGTCTTGGTGCTGCTAACAAGACCTTGACGACGCAACATGGTCTCTCAGCACCACCGTCCTACAATGCCAGGTACCCTGGTCTCGACTTGGTCTCTGTTCCACATCTTCACTGCTGCCACCGATAGATGTTCTCTGCCATGAGGCTCTCTCGGCAGTCGATTCACAGTCACGGCGGTCCAAAGACCCCATGTGGCACTCCTGGAGTCCCGCCAACAAGTCACCTTGTGCCACAGTGACACACGGGAACGCAATATCATCAGCCATGTTGCCCTAGATACGCTGGTGTATAAGAGGCTTACACGATCGATGTGTCGACCCAATGATTGTACGAGGCCATGTCACTCTCCCTGAGCAATTCACAAACACGGCAGATGCCACGACCCAGCCTTGTCTGCCGTCCTCGCATCCAACAATTGGCCAAGGCGAATCGACACCTTGCGTCATTCACCGGGACCTCTGGTTTGCGAAATCCAACGGCATTGGTCTCAAATCCCGGCGTCGTGGGCAGTGGGCACAGTGGCTTCTTGGCGATGGTACACCAACCACATTCACACCAGCCTTGCTGGGAGTGAGTGTGGCCCGTTGCCAGACCCAGCCTTGTTGACGGATCATCCGAACAGCACCATAGCAGCTTGTTTGTGCAGGTTTCCCTTTATCCCCTTGCTGCTGTGTCGGATTGTGCCTCGCTGCACAGCCCCGTCTTTGACGCACCCTCTTGCTTCTGAGATTCCCATGTCAAAGACGGCGAGGATGGGCTCTCAGACACGATGCTTTGTTGAACCTACAATTTCTTGCAGGTATCTATGTTGCCGACCTCTGTTTGCAATTCACCATGCATTTCCTTTGCTGCAGCCGCTTCAAAGAGTCTCGTAGTGCGCAGTCCGGCCCAGCCGCCGTTCTTCGAGTTGAAGACCGCCATGGTACAAAAGTACGCAGCATTGGCCCTTTGAGCAAACATGGCAGTGCCGGTCAACTGCTGAGTCCGTGTACGACTCTCGTGGCCGTTACACATGACAAAGTCGAAGTGCGGCATTCACAGCATGCCCTGTTCAGCGTTTGCGTCCATCCGTCCTTTGTCGGTCGTACATGGGATCGTAGAACAGCATTCTCGCGTATTTTTCAATCTCATGTTTGTTTCTGCATCACTGCAACTGTGTGAATATGTTATAAGATGCTGCCCTGGCGCGTTGTTGCCGCTCTTATGTCCGTTAGCCAGTCTGTTGCAAGCTTCTGGCGTTTCCACACCCCTTTTGCTACCGACTCGTCAACGAGCAAGTAACTCTGCAGCAGCTTTTCCGTAATACTCGGTCTGTCCAAACACCGGAACAATGCCTCCCTGTCGGATAGGAATCGAGTTGGAGTTCATGGTGGCTACACTGGAAGGCGGGAAGAAGCCGGCAAATCACAAGGATATCCGCTGGCCGGACTCCCCTAATAACCAGCACGGCACTGATAATGGTATTTATGGTAACAACCTGTGCCAGCAAGTGGTATGCCAGGCACTCGCTAGCTGCGGACTCCCTACTGCTCGCATAGCTGAAGCCAACGCCCTGAAAGATGATCCCGATTCGGTAGAGGACCACCCCCATCGTGTCGTTAACATCGGTAATGGTACGAGGCAATATCGTATGTGGAACCCAGACAATGCTGGCACAGGCGGCAAAGAAGAGCAGTTCAACTACTGGTTCGTAACTCATGAGGCCAGTGTCACTAGCGATGTCGAGGGCGGCCCAATAAAGCCTCCCCCGGGCTACAGGTGGTATGCCGTTGAGATCAACAGTCCCATCATTTCAAGCCAAGAAGAATTGAATGAGAAGCTGCCAACACTCAAGCGGGCTCTGTCCAGCATCCGGAATAAGATCAAAGTCTGGCTCAATTCCGAGTGCGGCTTCCACATCCATGTCAGCCCGGCCGACGGAGACTTGGGCCTCGTCGTGGCACGGAGGCTCGCCGCCATCGTTTTCCTGGTCGAGACTTCTCTGCTGCTGAAGCTCTGCCACCCATCCCGCGGAAAGTCTGCTTATACCCGGGCGATCAGCACAGACTCAAAGCTCTCCGTGGACTCGGCCACAAGCTCCGAGGCAGACTTTGCAAAAGGCACTGAACTCAACGTGGTCAGCGCGTTCCGGACCACCAAGACAAGGGGCATGTCTAGCTCTGAGCCTCGGGTATTCAGAGCTCTTTGCGCCATCCTCTCGATGCCGCATATGGAGTCTCTGGCCGAGAAGCTGCGGGTGCCCAAGAAGGAGAGCTCCGCGGCGGCGGACGCCGGTAAATGCGGCCTCGCCATCTCCAATTTTGGCACCATCGAGTTCAGGTACCCGGAAGCTACATTTGACATGGACTTTCTCTCGTTCTGGGTAGACTTGGTGCGGGCCATGTTCACCTGGGCCGCGGCGCCAGAAACGATATATCGCGTCAAGCTCTGCGACCTGTACGCGCTCGCCACGGACAGTATGCAGCTGGGGTGGATACACTGGCTGGACGCATTGGAGCTTACCGAGCACGCAGACTTCTGTAAGAAGCAGGTCAGTCGCTACAGTGGTGATTTGAAGGACTTGAACAAGGGAGGCATTCTGCCTAGGGTTGGTTAGCCAGATACATGGTATCTCGCCGTGAGCCCTGACCCCCGAGATGCCACTATGTCTCTGCATATTCGGTTCGGCGAAGTATTTGTCAATTTAGGGCCTGGTGCCTTGGCGGGATTTTGTTCGATATTTATACGCGAAGTCTTTATCTCTTCTTGATAGTCGTACAAGTCCATGCGATTGCAGTGAAGGCATTTTTACGATTTCCCACATAGTGGAAGCTTCTTGTTGAACTCCCCCAGACTGCCGTGCATTCCCGTGTCCACAAGCTACCAAAGGGGAAGGGTTTAATGGCTGAAGCTCATGCAGATATTACGAAGAGCCACTCAATAATACTGTAGGGCTGGTAACTAAAGTGAGTGTCGATGAGAAGCGACAATGACAGTGCAGACGTACGGAGTCTTGGGAGTACAGGGTAACGTTAGGTCAAAGCCTGATGAGTCCAAGGTGCAGAGGTCGGTGGGGCCTTGATGTGGCAGTGGAGTTACAGGGGATCCCACAGTGGGCCACTTTGTTGCGGCCAATCAGGGCACGTGCTCTGCAACCCCTGCGCCTCTCATCCTGCGTTCACGCTCCCATATTAATCATCGTCATTCTCGTTCACCAGGCCGTGAGCGTCATCGCAGCTCGCCACAGGCAACTTCTGCCCGCAGCTTTCACTTGCCACCTGTGATTTTTGGCCTTTCATTGCTTGCAAAATTCATCTACTCACTCAGAAACCCAGGGCTCGACGCAGCAGGTTTAAGACCCTCGCCTCTGTCACCATCCGTCGACCACCGTGAACCATACGCCGCACCTCGACTCTGAGAAGCTGCGATCCGAAAGCTGAACGCGGGATGCAATGACATGACGGCACAGCTGTGAAGTCGGCTATACACCACTTTCGGCGTCTCTTCTCCTGACTGTTGGCTCCTGGCTCGACTGGGGTGGAACTAACTGGCGATGGATTCTGATCCTGCGCAAGACGCCAGCGGGTCTGGTGAGAGCCGGAGTGCGCTGGTTGACAGGATGGTCGCGGCGGCTCACGAAGCGCCCGCACCCGACTCCGTGTCTGAGAAGCCAGAGATGGTTGGCATGAGTGAAGACGACGCTCTGAGGAACCTGACGGGCACCGTGAGGGACCAGAACGACTTGGAACGAGACATTACGCTCCAGGCCAACGCAGCATTGATGGAGGCAGAGGATAAAAAGGACCAGAACCGAATCATCAAGCTGGATTCGATGAAACAGCGGCTCCAGGTCCAGCTCGACAAGGAGAAGAAAAAGCTTGAACGGGTTTCGGGCAACCCATACCAGTCTCGAAATGTCCAGAAAGAGATTGCCAAGTTTGAAGAGGAAATTCTTCAACTAAGCAATGACATTTCGGACTTTCAAGCACGCATCGACAAGCGACACCAGGAGGACCCATTGGAGTCAGCAAACCCTGCAAAGTCCAAGAGGCTACCCGGCGAGAGCAATCGCGAGTATCTCATCCGCACCGGAAAGATTACCCCGTTTGCCAAGATTGGCGGTGCCAGGCCGCCAGGCCTCGAGGGGCAGCTGGCTGACACGATTCTGGATGCCGAGGAAGAGGCTGCGGCCGAGGAGCTTGACAGAGATGCCGAAGGGCCGACGTCTCACCAGTCGTTGCGGCGCCCGGGCTTCGCGGATGAGGTCGAACCAGTTCGAGTCAAGGCGGAAGCGACGGATGTGGAGAGTGAGTTTTCTCTTCGCCCGCGGAAGAAACAGCGAGTCGAGAGGAGTCGTAGCCCTTCGGCGGACTTTGAGCCTGCACAATCATCCGACTCAGAGTCGCCTGATGTCGCTCTGTGGCAGCAAGGGACAGAGGAGGACCTGGTCCGCGAGGAGCGACGCAAGAGCAAAGCCAAAGAAAAGGCGCGTGAGCAGGAAGTCGTCGACCTTAGTAAGATTGACGACGGCAACGAGGCGCACTACAAGAAGAGGTTAAAGGACTGGGTCTCGCGAAGAAGTCGTGCTCGGCGTGCCCGTCGGCAGACCACTGCCTCGGGCGATGCCACTGCAGAAAGCGACGACGACGAAGAGGAGTGGTTCAAGCCCTCGCCCGACTATGCCGACCATTATTTTGACGACGACCTCAAGCTTCCAGGCGACATACATCCCTCCCTGTTTGGATACCAAAAGACTGGCGTCCAATGGCTGGCTGAACTGTACAAGCAGAATGTCGGGGGCATCATCGGCGATGAGATGGGACTGGGCAAGACTGTGCAGCTGATTGCATTCATTGCCGCCCTCCATTGCAGCAAGAAGCTGAAGCGCCCGGTCATTGTCGTCGCACCCGCTACCTTGCTCCGCCAATGGGTAAGCGAGTTCCATCGTTGGTGGCCGCCTCTGCGGGTTGCCATTTTGCACTCGTCGGGCAGTGGCATGATGAACCCCAGGCTGGAAGACGAGTATGACGTTGAGCACTATCGTCCTGTTGCAACAAAGTCTCAGAGCGCCGCGAGACGGATCGTCAGAGGAGTCGTCCAGAACGGCCACGTCCTCGTGACAACTTACACGGGTCTGCAGACGTACGCGGAGGAGCTGCTAGGGGTGGAATGGGACTACGCTGTGCTCGACGAGGGCCACAAGATCCGAAACCCCAATGCCGAAATCACGGTGACCTGCAAGGAGCTCAACACGCCAAATCGTGTCATATTGTCCGGAACACCCGTCCAAAACAACTTGACCGAGCTATGGTCCCTCTTCGACTTCATCTACCCGATGCGGCTAGGGACCCTTGTAAACTTCCGGACGCAGTTTGAGATTCCGATCCGACAGGGTGGTTACGCCAACGCCTCGAACCTTCAGGTCATGACGGCCGAAAAGTGCGCAGAGGCGCTGAAGGAGACGATCAGCGAGTACCTGCTCCAGCGCTTAAAGGTGGATGTGGCGGCGGATCTGCCAGAGAAGACGGAGCAGGTGCTGTTCTGCAAGCTGACCGATGGGCAACGAGACGCGTATGAGACGTTTCTCAAGTCCGACGAGGTCTCGGCCATCCTGAACAGGAGGCGCCAGTCCTTGTACGGCATCGATATTCTGCGCAAGATTTGCAACCACCCCGACCTCCTGGACAAGAGTCTTCCGCACAAGGCGGGCTACGACTTTGGCAAGCCGAGGCTCTCGGCCAAGCTGCAGCTGACCAAGGACTTGCTGCAAAAGGTCATGATTCCCAATGGCCACAAGACGCTGCTCTTCTCGCAGGGCAAGCTGATGCTGGATATCATCGAGAAGTGCATCAGGGAGTGCGGCATCACGCACGTGCGTATGGATGGCGGGACGCCGGTCGACCAGAGACAGCCGATGATTGACAGATTCAACACCGATCCGCACATCCACGTCTTTCTTATGACGACGCGAACGGGTGGACTGGGCACCAATCTCACGGGTGCAGACCGCATCATCATCTTTGACCCTGATTGGAATCCATCGACGGACCTGCAAGCCCGCGAGCGTGCGTGGAGGCTGGGGCAGAACAAGCCCGTCAAGATCTACCGCCTCATGACCGAGGGCACGATCGAGGAGAAGATCTACCATCGGCAGATTTTCAAGCAGTTCATGACCAACAAGGTCTTGAAGGACCCGAAGCAGCGGAGCTCATACGACTTGTCTGATCTATATGATCTCTTCAGCTACAACCCAGGCGAGGACGCAGCTCTGCAACGAAGCGAGGTGTTCAAGGGTGCGGAGGTCGACTTGGCCAGCGCAGCTGATGGCCGCGCCGATATCCAACCCATCAGCAGCGTGGGCCGCAAAGACGGAGACGCCGAGCAGCGGGAGCTTCAGCGCATGAACATGGTCGCTGCAGTGGAAGAGTTCAAGGAGGACAAGTCCGCGCACGACGAGAAGCGGATGCTGGAAGGCATCTTTGCGCGCTCGGTGAACAGCGCATACGACCACGAGCAGATTGTCAACGGCCCGCAAAAGGCAAAGGCGGATATCAGCGTACTCCGCCAGGAAGCAAGCCAAGTAGCCCGTCAAGCCGCCGCCCACCTCCGCCAGGCCGCCCAAGACGCCCGCCACGTCCCCATCGGCACGGTAACCTGGACCGGCGAAGTCGGCTCCGGCGGCCGTCCTGGCGCGAACCGCCGCCGCGGAGGACCCAGCTCAGCCGGCATCCTGAGCAACCTCGCCGACCGGCAGGGCCTCGACGGCGGCAGCGGCAGCAGCTCCCGCTCGGGGACGCCCGGCAGCGACAGGAACCTGAAGGCGCGGGACTTTGTGGCCATGATCAAGACGTTCATCAACCGGCACGGCGGGCGCGTGCCGAGCAAGATGCTCGTGGACCACTTCAACGCGTACTGCCCCGGGAAGAAGCAGAGCGACGAGTTCAAGACGGCACTTGACAGGGTGGCTGTCCTCAACAAGGCGGGCGGCACGGGACGGGGGATGTGGACGCTCAAGCCGGGGGTCAAGTAACAATGCTCGGACAATGAATTGTATGGCACACTATGAAGACAGGGGTGAAGGCAGGAAGGATACTTGCTTTGCAGCATGGAGTATGGGTTAGAGTAGACATGAACACTAGCATCGTTCACTAGATGCAACCTCAATGGCACTTATCATCTCTCCACTCGCTGACCATGACTGAATAGCACACTGTCCAAGGAATCACGTAGAGACTCTTGCGGTGTGACAAGGAGTACTGTTCATGGGCCGTCTTCGGGCGAATTCATGACTATCTAGTGCAATGCCATACCGTCAACCGGACCCGGCAGAGCAACATAGAATGGGGACCAGGCACAATAGCCGTTCCCCTCGTTTTTCGCAACGCCACAGAGAAACCAGATCTCGTAACTCCTGTCCAATCCAAGCCATCCCGTCGCTGATAGATCAGAGACGACGACCACGGCGACCACCCTTTCTGCGGGTAGAGTCGGAGGGGGTGGGAGTCACATCCTCGATGCGGCCAATCTTCATGCCGGCACGGGCAAGGGCGCGGAGGGCGGACTGAGCACCGGGGCCGGGGGTCTTGGTGCCGTTGCCTGAAGTGTCCCGTTAGCCTTGCTGTCGCGCTCGTGACGGGTGCGGATCAGAACATACCACCAGTGGCGCGGATCTTGATGTGGAGGGCGTTAATGCCCAGCTCCTTGCATCGCGCGGCGACGTCCTGGGCAGCCAACATGGCGGCGTAGGGGGAGGACTCGTCACGGTCGGCCTTGACCTTCATGCCACCAGTCACACGGGTGATGGTCTCACGGCCGCTGCAGCGATGTTAGCCTCTGGCTCATTCGGGGTTTCGTGAACTGGCGAGCGCGGCGGCGGGCGCTCAACGTCGGGGCACGACGAACCTGAGATCGGTAACGTGGACGAAGGTGTCGTTGAAGGAGGCGAAGATGCGGGCAACGCCGAAGACGAGCTCGCCTGTGCACGCCTTGTCAGCAACCCGGTCTTTTGACTTTTTGCAGAATTAATTCAGAGCAATGTTAACGTACCATCGCGGACAGAGGGGCCCAAGGAGATGTTCTCCTTGGGGGCAGCGACCTTCTTGGGGGGCATTTTGGATTGGCGACGTCTGGTTTCTCGTCACTTGGCTGTTGGAATACAGATCTCGTAGTGGGAAATATCGCGATGTGCTAGTGGTGGTGGTGGACGAGTGGCGGGCAAGGGCGGTGGGGCACGGCAGAAATTTCAGCGAAAAATTGTGTGGGCTGCAAACCAAGCCCTACCCTACCCAGCTGTCCAGACCGCTATCTCCACCCAGGAAGAAAAAAAAGAAGCCGTCGTTGCTCCTCACCACCCACACCTTCACCAACCGCCAAACTAACCGACATCAACCAGCCGACGTCGCGACAATGGGTGCCTCGTATGTCCCTCCTCCTTGACCGAACGACCATGGGCACCGAGCCCGGTTTCGAGGCTTTTGCAGATTGTTCGTGGTCCTCTCGCTGGGCAGTCGGCTCGGAATAGTCGATCTGCCAGCTCGATCTCTCCTGAGTGTCTCCCTCCTTCGTCCAGGCTTGGAACATAGCTTGGCGGCTGAGAGATGGCCCTCGGGGTGTTGGGGATGAAGAATTGAACTCTTCTCCCTCAAATTCATTGTTGCTTTGGCGGTCTCAATGGCTGGAACATGCTGTTGCTGCATCTGCCTGCAACGTTTTCTTCCTGGACGTCTGTTCGGGGTTGTTGTCGGATGAGCGAGCAAGGGAATGACACGTCGCAAGCAATTGCAGACAATGGTCGCCCTGCGTCTCACCGATCAAATCCATCTCGAGTCAGCCAAAGCAGAGAATGTCGCGCTACAGCTGCAATTCTCTCACCGGCGCTCTGTTCCATACCCTCGTATGGCGGACCCGTACTAATCTGATGGCGTCTAGTACCGTCCCTACCAACGACCAGATCTTGGTCCCTGAGACTCTGCTCAAGAAGCGCAAGAGCCAGGAGAAGGCTCGCGCTGAGCGCACCGCCGCCACCGAGAAGCGGAAGGCTGTAAGTGTTGACCACCGTTCCCTCCCAGCATGGTGATGTAAACATACCACGTCAACTAGACATTGAAGTCGATGCTGTTGAACGTTAACCTTCTTTCGGGTCTGAATGCTTGATGAACCTCGTATTACGCATTTGTGTCTTGCAAGCGGTCGCTGACGAGTCATCCCAACAGTCCAACAAGGAGAAGCGCGGCGTCATCTTCAAGCGTGCCGAGAAGTACGTCAAGGAGTACCGCGATGCGGAGCGCGAGAAGATCCGTCTGGCCCGTGTTGCCAAGAAGGAGGACTCTGCCTACATCCCCGCCGAGTCCAAGCTGATCTTCGTCCTGCGTATCAAGGGGTAAGTCACCGCCACCGGTCCTAACCAGACCAGATGTGCAGGAAGCTGACAGTGCCCCAGTATCAACAAGATGCCCCCCAAGCCCCGCAAGATCCTCCAGCTGCTCCGTCTCCTGCAGATCAACAACGGCGTCTTCATCAAGGTCACCAAGGCCACCACTGAGATGCTCAAGATTGTTGAGCCCTGGATCGCCTACGGCTACCCCAACCTGAAGTCCATCAAGGAGCTCATCTACAAGCGCGGGTACGGCAAGGTCAACAAGCAGCGCACTGCCCTGACCGACAACGTCATCATCGAGGAGAACCTCGGCAAGTACGGCATTGTCTGCATGGAGGACCTGATTCACGAGATCTACTCCGTCGGCCCCAACTTCAAGCAGGCCTCCAACTTCCTGTGGCCCTTCAAGCTCAGCAACCCCACTGGTGGCTTCCGTCCCCGCAAGTTCAAGCACTTCATCGAGGGTGGTGACCTGGGCAACCGCGAGGAGGCCATCAACGCTCTCATCCGCCAGATGAACTAGAGCAATTCCGTTGGTTGGCTTTGGGACTGGTTGACTTGGCTGGAAAATTGCATGGTTGCTCGGCGTTGGTATCACGACAAGGCTTTGTGGTAAATTGATTCCTTGAATGACACTAGAGCTTCCATAACTGCGTGACGCTGCCTCGTGACAACCATGTGCCTACTCCGTATCTTTGTCTATGTATGTACATGAATTCTACGCTGCCTCCCCGTACACCTGGTGTTGTGGCCTGCCGTGCCGCCGGCGTCATGTATCGAGAACAATTACAACAGCCCGAAGGCGTATGAGTGGAGCTATGTCTAGAGTCGGCCTGGCGGAAGCACGCACAGCCATGATGGGCGCCTACATCTTGATGTCGAAGCTGGTGCCGCATCCGCAACTGCTGGTGGCGTACGGGTTGTCGACAATCTTGAACTGCGACCCAATCAGCTCCATGGTGAAGTCAACCTTGCTGCCCTTGAGGAGATCGAGGGATGGCTCGTCCAGTATTATCCGCGCGGACCCCTGAGGTTCTGATTTGGCCGCATCGTCGGGGGAGTATTGGAAGATGGAGTCGTCTTCGTTGACCACGGATGACCACTCTTGAGCACCTTCTGCCGGTATCGTGATGAGGCTCATGAGGTATTGGAATCCGTGACAGCCGCCGCTCTCGACCTGGATGCGCAGAGCCAGGTTGGGGTTGGAATCCTTTTTCATGATCTCGGTCAACCTCTGTGAGGGTCGCTGTCAGTCCAAGCTCCAGCTGACTTCACGGCGTAAGGGAACAGCCTACCTTGGCGGCCCGAGGTGTAATCTCCAACATCATGTCATTGCCATCTTCGTCTTTCTGCGGGTTGAGCACGCAGGTTGTGCCGCTTCGGATCGCAGACGCCGAAAAGGGTCTCTTCTGAGGACATTGTATGGAGTGTCGGAGCAGTGCCGGTTTCGCGGAGCGTATCGTCTGGATGGACGGTCGAGCTGAGGCGTCGACTGCCCGCAGAAGAGAGGTGCTTGCGCCACGTGGGATGAGAAAGTCCAGAGGGGCAGCAGAGTGCGCCGTGGTTGTCGAGTAGCCGCGCCTGGCGATCTGAACAAAGGAACGGGCAGCAGAGGCGCCGTTTGCGCAGCGCAGGGGGGTCATTATGGGCTCGTCGACGGTGCCATGTGTCGAGGTTGTGCACTTGGTAGGTCTGCTGAGAAATACAGAGGAGAGGCCGAGGATATTATCGTCAGCCGAGCCATTCCGCTAATTGCAAAGCAGCAATGGCTGTGACTTCAGTGGCCAGGTCTCAGAGGGCCGCTGAGGTAAGCAGAGCGGCGAACAGTGAAGACAGGGAGGAGCCTGCTGCGGTGCGCTGTTTGGCTGCTGCGGTCCGGAGGTACGGAGGTACCTTTCGCTAAGCCCCAAATTCGCACGCCCCACCTCCCACCAAAAATCATCAATTTTCGACCCTCTCGCGCCCTCACGCTCGAATCAACCCCGCGCAACTCGCGACCATCCCTTTCGAGACCCAGGACCAGCGTCACAGGAAATCTCGCCCAGCATGTCTCGATTCTTCCGCGGCGGCGACGACAGCTCCAGCGACTCCTCCAGCGACGAGGAGGAGCTCTACTCCGGCGAGGAGGAGGAGGAGAAGAAGAAGATCGACCAGGATGGCTCCGACGAGGGCTCCGACGACGAGGGCTCCGAGGAGGAGAGCGAGGAGGCTTCCAGCGACGACGAGGATGGCAAGGGGCAGGGAGCCAGCAAGTTCTTGAAGGACTTTGACTCGGAGAGCGACGAGAGCGACGAGGACGTGCGAGCCAAGGTCAAGAGCGCCAAGGACAAGCGCCTGGACGAGCTCGAGGCCTCGATCAAGCAGATTGAGAACGGCCAGAAGAATGGCGACTGGACGCTCATCTCCGCCGGTATGTGCTGATATGCAGGGACCTTGATGTTCCATATGGCTGGGAAAAGGAGATGCTAACGATCGATATAGAGTTTGATAAGCTCACCCGACAAGTATCCAAACTCCAAGATGGCGGCAAGACGCCCAAGCCGTACATCCGCATCATCTCCGAGCTGGAGGACTTCATGAACGAGGCCCTGGCCAAGCAAAAGGTCACGCCGAAGAAGATGAACGCCACCCAAGCCAGAGCCTTGAACGCCGTCAAGCAAAAGATCAAGAAGTCCAACAAGGAGTACCAGACCCAGGTCGACGCCTATCGAGAGGACAAGTTTGGCTTCATGGAGTCTGACGAGGAAGAGGAGGAGGTGGTGGCCGCCCCTAAGGCTAAGAAGCTGCCCAAGCTCGACGACGAGGCTCCTCTAGACGAGCTCGACGACGAGGGCTTCGCCACAGTGGGCAAGGGTGGCCGAACTCTGCAGTACACTCCCGAGAGCATCTTCAAGCACCTGCGAACCATCATGGAGTCCCGTGGCAAGAAGAACACGGACCGGCTGGAGCAGATCAAGGTCATGGAGAAGCTCAACGAAATCGCCAACACGCCGTACCAGCAGATCCGAGTCCTCCTCACCATCATCTCCGCCCGGTTCGACCTGGGCTCTGGCACCTCCAATGTCATGCCCCTGGAGCACTGGAAGGCCGCCGAGAAGGAACTGTCCACTCTCCTCACCGTGCTCGAGACCAACCAGGATTACATCGTGGTCGAGAACGTCGAGGAGTGGGACGACGACGAGAAGCCCCCTTCTCTGCAGCCTGGCGAAAAGTACATCAAGGTTGCCGGCAGCGTCGTCTCGTACGTGGAGAGGCTCGATGACGAGCTCATCCGCTCCCTGCAGAGCATCGACCCGCACACCTCCGAGTACATCGAGCGCCTGCAGGACGAGGGTGCGCTGTACAACATCATCTTCCGTGGCCTGCTCTACTACGAGTACCTGCGCAAGGAGCAGTCCCTCGACATTCCCCAAGACAGCATCAATCGCATTGTCATGCGACGACTGGAGCACGTCTACTTCAAGGTAAGAAACCGACATCACATTGCCGTGGATCTCGATGGGTGGCTAACGTTTGCTCCAACAGCCCGCACAGGTTGTCAAGACCTTTGAGGAGAACTGCTGGAAGGCGGTCGGTGACAAGGTCGAGTCCGTCATCACTCCCCGCACCGAGGCTCAGGACGCCGGCAACCTGGTCAACGTTCTGTGCAACTACCTCTTCAGCAACAGCGACGGCATTATTCGCGCCCGAGCCATGCTGTGCCAGGTGTACTTCCTCGCCCTCCACGGCGAGTACTACAAGGCCCGCGACATGATGCTCATGTCGCATTTGCAGGAGACCATCCCCAACTTTGACGTGCTGAGCCAGATCCTGTACAATCGGACGCTGGTCCAGGTCGGCCTGTGTGCCTTCCGCAAGGGCCTGGTCTACGACGCCCAGAACACCCTCCAGGAGATCTGCGGCAGCGGTCGGCAGAAGGAGTTGCTCGCCCAGGGTGTCATGATGCAGAGATACAACCAGGTGTCGCCCGAGCAAGAACGCCTGGAGAAGCAGCGCCAGCTGCCCTTCCACATGCACATCAACCTGGAGCTTCTGGAGTGCGTGTACCTGACGTGCAGCATGCTCTTGGAGATTCCTCTGCTGGCCCAGACCGGATCGTCTCCCGACGTCAAGAAGCGCATCATCAGCAAGACATACCGCCGCATGCTCGAGTACCACGAGAGGCAAATCTTCACCGGCCCCCCTGAGAACACACGTGACCACGTCATGCAGGCGTCCAAGGCGCTGGCGGCGGGCGAGTGGAAGAAGTCGACCAACTTCATCCACAGCATCAAGATCTGGGAGCTGATGCCCAACTGCGAGGAGATCAAGGCCATGCTGGCCAAGCAGATCCAGGAGGAGGGTCTGCGGACCTACCTGTTCACGTACGCCCCATTCTATGACACCCTCTCCCTCGAGACGATTGGCGGCATGTTTGAGCTGGACGCGACCAAGGTGGGTGCCGTCGTCAGCAAGATGATCAGCCACGAGGAGCTGGCGGCATCGCTGGATCAGGTCACGTCGACCGTCATCTTCCGCAAGGGCGTCGAGCTCAGCCGGCTGCAGTCGCTGGCGCTCACGCTTTCCGACAAGGCCAGCGCTCTCATCGAGACCAACGAGCGGACGCTGGAGCAGCGGACGCAGGGCACCTCCAACGCCTTTGAGCGCCAGGGTGGCCGCGGCCGGGGAGGACAAAGAGGAGGCCGTGGCGGCGGTCGGGGCGGTCCGCGCACGGGAGGAAACCCGCAGAGGCAAGCCGGAGGCACGCAGTTTACGGGCGGCGCTCTGGGTGCGGCTGTCAGGGGTTAAGCTGGTAGGGGCATCCATGGATGCGTGTCTGTCCACGAGGCTGGCGGGAGGCGTCTTCGTTGTTTGAGGAATTTCTTAACTGTCTTGCATGGATGGGAAGGGCTGCGTTTTATAATGCAAAAGGGCGAGGCATCTCTGCCGCTACGTGTCTCGTTTCTAGGTTGAACAGCGGCATGGGAGACGAGAAGAGAAAAGGATACATAGAATGGCTGCCAGTTCCCGGTCTGTGTTTCTCGTCCGTTGTGCTGCGTGATGTCGTGAAGCCTTCCGATCTTTTTCACTGGTTGGTCATGAGACCCAGGTATCTGCATGTACAGCCCACATCCTGGCCGATCCTGCACCCTTTCTGGGTAGCACATCGCGAAACAGAGTTGATAGGCTGCACCACCATCGGTGTGGTACCCGACTGACTGCTGACGATCGTCAACTCCCCTCATCTCAACCTCTATTATGACAAGAGGCCGTCTCCTCCATGCTCCCGTTTCTCAGTCTTTGCATGTCTCTGGCGGCGCTCAACCCTCTCTCGGTCGTCGCCGCCGCCCAACATGGATGCCCCGATTCCTTCCGCCAGCGTTGCCTCTCCTTTGCTCCTGAGCAGCTGATCCGCAACTCGACCCGGACGCGCCTCGAGTACGTCACCAACGGCACGACGCTCCAGCTCACCGAAAACGTCGCCTCGTGCGGGCGTCCGTCGCAGGCCGTCTCGGCGAACCTGTGCCGCGTTGCGCTGCAGATCCCTACGTCGGGCCGCTCGGGCATTGCGTTTGAGCTGTGGCTGCCGGAGGAGTGGGATGGCGGGCGATACGTCGCGACGGGGAATGGCGGTATAGATGGGTGTATGTAGCCTCGTTGGAGGAGTGCTACAGCTTTGCTGATGTCCTTGTTTGATGTAGGCATCAAGTATGAGGATCTGGCGTACACGACGGCCAACGGGTTCGCTGCCATGGGGACGAACAACGGCCACGATGGCCCTACTGGCGTCACGTTCCTGGACAACCCGGATATCTTGGAGGATTTCTCCCATAGGGCGTGAGGCGGGAATATCTACCCTGTGATGGTGGTTCAAGCTGACTGCTATCCAGCCTCCATACCGGCACCGTCGCAGGCAAGCTGCTCACCGAGGCGTTCTACACCAGACCCCCAGCCTACTCGTACTACCTCGGGTGCTCCCTCGGCGGCCGCATGGGTATCAAGGCAGCAGAGGCCTACCCAGACGACTACGACGGCATCGTCGCGGGAGCGCCCGCCGTGGACTTCAACCACCTGCAAGGCGAGCGGGCCATGTTCTACACCATCACCGGCGCCGTCGGCTCGCCCAACTTCATCGGGCCGGAGCTCTGGACAGGGCTGATCCACGACGAGGTCCTCCGGCAGTGCGACGCGCTGGATGGGGCGAGGGATGGCATCATCGAGGTGCCTGGCCGGTGCCACTTTCGGCCGGAGACGCTGCTGTGTTCGCCGGGGGGGAATACAACTGGTGGTGCGTGTCTGAACGAACAGCAGGTTGAGCAGCTCAAGAAGATATATGCTCCGTATACGTATCCCAACGGGACGTTGATCTTTCCGCGGATGAACCCGGGGAACGAGGTCTACGCCGTGCAGAAGCTCCTCGCGGGTGCTCCCTTTAGTTACTCCCAGGTATTTCTTCCATCTCGCGTTCACCATTGTATCAATCTACTGAACCAATACAGGACTGGTTCAGATACGCCGTCCTCCGCGACCCAACCTGGAACGCCGCCACCTACGACAGCACCCTCGCCGCCCTCGCCGAGCAGCTCAACCCCTTCGACATACGGACCTTCCCGCGCGCCCTCCCCGCGTTCAAGGCGCGCGGCGGCCGGCTGCTGAGCTACCACGGCGGGCAGGACAACCAGATCACGAGCTTCAACACGGAGCGCTTCTGGGACCGCATGGCGGAGGGGGACGCGGACCTGCGGGGCTGGTACCGCTTCTTCCGCGTGTCGGGCATGGCGCATTGCAACTCGGGCCCGGGGGCCTGGGTCTTTGGACAGGGAGGCGGCGCGGCGGGTCAGGGTGTTGGGTTTGAGGCGCAGGGGAATGTGCTTGCTGCGATGGTTGCGTGGGTAGAAGGAGGGCGGGCGCCGGATGCTGTGACGGGGACAAAGTTTGTCAACGACACTGTTTCACTGGGCGTTGACTTCCGGCGGACGCATTGCCTGTGGGTATCTGTCCTGGGAGTTGTTGATGTGATGCTAACTGAGTGGTAGATATCCCAGCACGCAGACGTACATTGGCGGTGATGATAAACTGCCTTTGAGCTGGAGATGCGTATAGCGGCGTGTTCCAGCCCACACTTACAACCCCATAGACATATACACAGCCCGATGCCCAGCTTAAATACCCAAGAAGTGTTCAGGGTCTAGAGTCTAGTCTAGTGCTCGCAGAAGCTAAAATCAACATCCTCCAGGCTCCCCGTCGTCTTGTCCTGCAGCACGGTGCGCTCGGCCATGAGCTCCTTCCGGATGGTGCGCGCCTCGTGAGCGTCAACGACGTCGACGTTCTTGAGCACCATCTCGGCCAGCTCGGGGGGCAGCCGGCCGCTGCCCCGGATGTGCTCCTCGCCGGCCCACCAGTGGCGCTGCTGCGGCGGGACGCTGGCCGTGGAGATGACGGGCACGGCCGGGTCGACGAGGAAGAGCGCGAGGATCTTGCGGTGGCCCGGCCGGGAGGCGTCGGCGAGCGAGAAGGGCTGGACGCGGTGCTGGAAGAGGTTCGGGAAGAAGAGCGCGCGGCCGGGCCGCGTGAGCACGGCGCCGACGTCCTGCAGGGTGCTGCCCTCGGCGGCGGCGTCGACGGCAAAGGTGCGCTCGATGGAGCGCCAGTCGTTCTGCTCGTAGCTCAGCTCCGTGGACAGCTCCTCGGCGTTGGCGGGCGTGCGCAGGCCGAGGCGCGAGTCGGTGATGTTGTCGCTGTCGTAGTAGAAGAGCGCCGTGGCGCAGATGTGCTCGTTGAGCTGGCCCTCGACGTGCCACGAGCCGCCGTCGTAGGTGGGCTTGTCGGGCGTGAGGTGGATGTTGGCGAGCTTGACGATGACCTGGATGCAGGGGGCGCCGCCGAAGAAGCCCGATGTCTTGACGTCGCGGGGGGCGAGGTTGAAGAAGCGCGTCTTGCCGTCCTCGTCGGTGGCGCTCTTCTGCTCGGCCTCGACGCAGGCGTCGGGCACGTCGGGCGGGTGCGTCGCGTTGAACCAGCGCATGTCGAGCCCGCCGCGCTCCGAGTCGTCGTAGTCGTCCTCGTACTCCTCGTCCTCTTCACGGGGCGCCTCGCCGTCGTTGAGCGGCCGGTTCGAGGGCCGGCACGCGTAGTGGTCCTTGCAGAGGGCTGGCGTCAAGCACTTGGGGCCCACGGACTCGGTTTGCAGCCGCTGGAGCTGGAACTCCTTGGGCCAGCGGTAGACGACGTCCCACGCGGGGAGGGCCTTTTCGATGAAGCGCTCGATGATGGGGTACAGCCCGGCGTGCTCGACGGGGTGCAGGTTGTTGACGTAGCTGTCGATCCTGGCGTGCCCGGAGCTGTCGATGCGCACGTCGCAGGGCAGCCACTGGAAGCGCAGGGACAGGGACGGGATCTGTTGGTTCCCGCGCCAGCTGTACGACGCCTCCAGGGACAGCTCGGCGGGATCCGGCTCGGGGACGACGTCGCCGACGCCGCAGTGCTCGAGGCAGTTGGCCACGTCGATGCGCTTGTCGGGGAGGATGCGCGAGCGGCCGTAGAGCAGCGGCCACAGCGACGGGTGCACCAGGTCGAGCACCTTGCCGTCGCTGCCGGGGTGCCAGTCCTTTTGGTCGTCGGGGACGTCCTCGAGCGGCTTGACGGCTGCCATGAGCTCGTCGCGCAGGGCGTCTGGGAGGAGCTTGTCCGACTTGATGACGCAGGCCGAGTAGTCGAAGACAGGGATGAGCCCCGTCTGCTCGTACAGATCTGCCTTTTTGCGAATCTCATCGAGGCACTGCACACTGCACGTCAGGAAAGGGTCCTCCATAGAGCGCCGTTCATCTACTCACAGCATCTGCCATGGCAGGCGTAAAGTCGGCGTGCTCGCGGTAGGCGGGCCAGTCCATGGCCAGCGCCTCGGCCTTCCACCTGGCGGCAATCTCGGGGTCGCGGACCTTGCGCCACCACTCGGGCTTGTTGGTGAGGTCCTCGACGACCTTGAGCATGCAGACCTCGCGGATGAGCAGCGTGGCGGCCGCCCAGTCGCGGTCGCGGTCGCCCATGAGCACGGGGAAGCGCCTGTCGTAGTCGGGCAGATAGGCCAGGGGCAGGCCGAAGCCGGGCCGCTTCAGGGGGCCGTCATCGCCAGCAGCCGGCCCTGGCTATGAGGCGGTATTTGTTAGCGTTCCATTGCACAGGACGCGCAAGTGTTGGCGATGAGAGATGCGGGCATGAATGAGTTACCTTTGCGGGGTCCGCAGCCATCGTGGAGGGGCAATCAAGCAATTGATGGCCGACGAAGAGGATCTGAAGATGAGGACTCGAGTGAATGGCTGAAGAGGGTCAAGATGATCAAACGGTTCCCCTAATTGTCGTCGAGGCGTCAACCCAATATATGTGTCGTCGTGGTCGGCTCGTGCACATCGCCAAGCCGATGTTGCCTGCCTAGCTCCAGTCTGCCTCACTGGTGTGGCTTTTCCCCTGATACTGGACCGCCGTGACCGGACCAGCGTAGCCGAGCTGGAGCTGGTGAACATGGAGCTGGTATCTTCAGCTGGAGCTCCACCAGACGCGCAGGCAGAACTGCCAGGATAGGGGATTAAGGGACGTGATGAAGGGCGCCAAGTTGTCGCGGTGTCACGGTACTGCCTGGACAGGCTGCATCTGCATCTACCTGTTGGATCAGATGATGCCACCCAGGGTGCTGTGCTGTGTTCTGCTGGCTGCATTGCGACAAAGTGCTTCCACTGCTGATTGATATTGGGCTGTCAAGGGACTTTGGTTTTGCATAAAGTGGCATTGCCCTGTTGCACGACGCAGGCCATGCCGGTTCGATTGCATCTCATCTACCTAGGAAACATCAGCTGAGAATCGCACCGCCAAACATGCACCATCGGCCGGGCGCAATCAAAACCATCATTCTCGCCAACGCGTCAAGTTCTGTGGATGACAATAGAGGGTCGCTTCACAATTATGGCAAGGCCAAGCCCCCGGAAGAAACCGGCATACAATGCGCCGTTCGCCCCCCCTTGCCCCCCATCTTCCACAATCCAGTGGCTGGTTCTAGAGACAGCAGGCATCCGCGACGTTGAGGTTATTTGGACCACAAGCTGTGGTGGAAACCTGGTCACTGTCAGTGGCCACAGTGCCGCCCAGGGGCAGCTCCACTGACCAATTGACACCCGGTCCCCGTCGTCGGGTCCGTCTGTTCTCTCCCGAATTATTGCCCCTTGGTGACTTTAGACCCCTTCTTTCCGGGGAATGGAACTTACAGAGTACCTTCCTAGGTACCTGCTATCGCCTAAAAAGCGTAATGGCAATTGCACGTTTCCGCTTATTGCTTTAACTTCTGCCATATCTTAGAACGCCTTTAGCCGCTGTGGATGGAAGCCACTCAGGGCCACGAGTACTCCGTAGTGATTATGAGATCAGAATCATCAGATTGTACGGAAAGGCCCAGCGGGCCTCGGCGAGCACCACTGGCGGCACCTGCCAAAGCCCGATGTCCATATGCGCCAAAGGAGGAAGGACTTGCCGGGTCGCAGCTGACCGTTTCTCAAGGAATCAACTTGGCAAGGATTAAGTTACTACTTCTGAGAATACAAAAACTGCACTCGTTCCTGTACCTCTCCACCATCATAACTCTTGCTTGCATTATCTTCTTCTCATCAACGGTCGTTTTAACGGGGAGCAATTGGAATCCACACCGGCCTGATTCGGTCGCAGCTCCTAGATCCGAGGTGGGGTCCGCATGCCGAGGCACCGGCAGGTGAGACGGGCTGCCGAGCGCTGCGCTACGACCTGGTTGCGTCTGCGTCCTGCACGTCCAGGGACACACATTCTCCGACTTGACGATTCAACGGCCACAAGGAAGCTTTCGTACACAGCGGCGAGGCTCATGATAGCCCCCTGATAACCTTGTCAACCTCCATCCCACCCGCGACCCTACGCCGACGCTCCTGCAGCCGAGCGATTTACGAGAGCGCACTTCACACCGACCAACCCACGATCCTACAGCTTCCGCCATGGCTGCCGAACCCGACGCCAACGTCGAGCACGTCACGACGCTGCCCTCGGGCGAGCCCATCGACTCGTCGGCGCCGCCGTCGCTCCCTCCGCCCAACAAGAAGGCCCCCGTCGGCGCCGTCTTCGCCGCAACCCCGTCCCACGCCGATGCCTTCATCTCGCACCTCTACCGATGCATGCAGACGCGCGCTGGCGCCGACGTCGTCCTGCTCTTCCTCTGCTATGCCAGTCGCCTCAGCGGCTCCGTTCTCGAGACACTGAGCCGGCCCGTCCTCCAGCACTCGGCCCGTCGGCTCGTCGCCATGGCCTTTAAGTTGCCGCCCGCGACCACCGTCGTCCTGTCCCCGGCGACGCCTCAGCCTCCCCTCGCCGCCTTTGCGCTCCAGCTCGGCGGCCGCTTCAAGGCCTTGGCGGCGCTGTTGAGTGAGACGCGAACAATGGGCAGGCTGTGGGGGCTGCTGGGACTGTACTTTGCGGCCAAGAAGCTGATTCTCAAATCGCGCGCCGCCAAGCAACAAAAGGGCTCCGAGAAGGCGGCGGAGAAGACGCAGGACGCGGCCGAGGATCTCTTCGACACCATCGTGGCCTACGCGCAGGTCATCTCGCTCATCTCGTACCAGGCGTCCGAGAACATTGCCTACCTCTCGAGCAAAAAGGTGCTGCCCTTTTCCCCCGCGACGCAGGGCAGGCTGGGGCTGATCAGCGTGCGCTCGTGGGGCCTGTACGTGGGAATGGAGCTGGGCCGCCTGCTCGTGGAGCGCTCGCGCAAGGTCAGCAGCGGCGCGGCCGCCAAGGACGCCCAGTGGGCGGCCGGCTGGACCAAGATCTTCACGCGCAACCTGTCGTGGGCGCCGCTGACGGTGCACTGGAGCATGCGCAACGGGCCGCTGCCCGACCTTGCGGTGTCGCTGCTGGCGGCGTACCCGTCGATCGGCGCCATGATGGACCTGTGGCGAGAGACGGCCTGATGGGAGCAGTCTGGTATTGAAAGGGACATTTAAAATGAGGAAGAAAAGGATGCCCGGCGTGCCACGAGTGCCAAGACAACCGACCGGGGTGATTTAATGACTACGACAAGTTGGACACGTCTTTCTCTGCTATTTCTTCTTATCTTCTTTTCTCTTTGGAACCGACTTTGCGCAGCTTCCTATGGCCCCTTATTCTCCCTGTTCTTCGATATTTCTCGCCGTTAGAGGAAAGGCTTGATAGACGATCAACTCATCGCCAGACCAGGGGCAGCTTGCTTGTGCGGCCACTCGAGGGTTGTCTAAAAACAGGCACATATATATACATTTCGCATGTCTATTGATCAATACTCCCAGTTCGCTCACTGTCCCGCTCTTTATCGACGGCCCATGCTGGTGCTGAGAGGCCCTGCATGGCCTTGCAGCTCAGTCACTTATATATGCATCCTTATCATGTCCTCTTTACTCCAATACTTCCTCATGTTCTCCGCCCCCAGCGTCTTCACCTCCTCGTCCAGATGCGCCCACAGCACGTCGCCCCAACTCTCCATCTTCTCCTTGAGCGCGCCCATCTCAAAGTCCTGCTCACCCTTCTGGCAGCGCTTGAGGTAGCCCTCAAAGTCCTCGAGCCCGGCGTGGATGCGCGCGTGCTGCGCGATCATGTCGCCCCTGCGCGGGTCGAACTCGGGCATACGGGCGGCGAGGCGCGGGAAGATGAATTCTTCCTCGATGGCGTGGTGCCCGGCGAGGTGCTTGGCGAAGGAGAGGCCCTCGGCGAGGAACTGCCGCAGGGTCATGTTTTGGGGGCGGCGGGAGGTAGTGCAGGCGGTCCAGAGGAGGGTCCAGGTGGAGCGGAAGTAGTTGTGCTGGATATAGTGTGTGAGTTTTGTCATTCATGGGTTTGGAGACGGTGAGATGAGATGAGATGGGGGAGACGTACAAAGGCGTCCATCCTGTCGGCCATTTGGTTGTAGATGCGAAAGTCGTGGTTGGACAGCGGCGGAAGCGGCTCATCGGATTTGCTGCCGTTGCCTTGAACATCCTGCTTTTTGTCCTTGCCCATCTTGGCGGTTGCTATCTGCGAATTCCAATGCCGGAATGTCGTGAGATGCCGTGGTGTTTTCGGTGCCGGGTGGCTCGGAAGAAGACTCGCCCTGACGTTGCAGCAGCCAGATGTCGTGATAAGTCGTTGGAAGTTGTTCAATATTCTCGGTGGTGGCATGTTACCTGTCGCGATGCGTGCTGCGGAATCTAGGTGCAGTCTTGGTTCTTATATGGCCCTTGGTGTTATTCATGATGGTGGTGGTGCTGACCAAGACAGCTTGTAAGCAGAATCGGCGGCCTGGAGTGTGGGCGCTAGCGCGTGGAAGCTTCTACTTAATAGCAATGCAAAGAGTCAAGGTCGGCACATGACATTGTAGTTTCGAGAAAATGAGCAAGTCTGCGTCCCAGGTCGTGGAAAACCCTCCCGGCTGTATTGCGGCTAGTGAAAAAAGCCCCAGGTAAAAGCATCTTTACGCCGGCCTGGCCGCTGTGCAGATTTATGTGACCGCGACGGCTGCTCCTGTTCGAGTACGAACTTGCGAAGTAGCAAGCTCGTTACCAACTAATCTCTGAATTTATCTTCTCGCGCTAATCCACGTCAGAAGTAGCCTTGCCTTTATCACTTTAGCTTGCTGTATGATAAAGAGGGAAAACGAAAACACAATGAGTCAAGACTAATGGAACGTTATATAGTGAGAAAGGCAGAGCCTGCCCCAAACGGAAGAAAACCCATGAACCCAGTTTCATTTCTTATCTGCAAGAGAAGAAGTGCGCGTCGTGGCGCTGCTTCTCTTCGCACAGGACCTCGTCGACTCAACCAGCAAGGGTTCTCATCCTCGTATTCTGCACCAACGTACATGTTGCAGGAATCTGCGATGGGAGGGCGGTCATGACTTTGCGATGCCATTGCTTACATGTATTATTCCCTTGACGGGGCTGCAGCAAACAAAAATAGGTCATGGACCACTTTGCTAGTGCTTGGCCATCTTATAGCCCGGCTTCAACAATAGAGGCGTCTGTGCTGACATGGCGTTTGGCCCCAATATAGCTCTCAACTTGCCTTGTGATATGTGCGCAGAGCAACCAGCGAGTTATTAATTGGCAAACACCGAATCACGCACGGATGAGTGCGATCGACAGTGACTGTAGATCGAGTGTGGGTGTATGGGGTTCAGCATGCAGTGCGTGTTATAGTGTCCCGGGTTGTCCGGGAGCGCGGCAAAGAATTGCCTATCGGAGCATTTATTGCGTGCGTTACATATACTCCATAATTCTCCGAGGAAACCTGCCAGGCTTGGATCTCTACCCCAGGTTCCCAACGGGATAATTGTTCCACGGCAAGCATTGTGACAACCTGGGTGTCTTCTCCGAACGGACCAGACGTCCTCACAACCCCCACCAACAGCATAGCGATTCAATCTTTGGACCAAGCCATATTCAGGGCCTGAAAAGATTCAAGCCATCAACCTCTTGTGCACTGATACTGACAGAATCGTTCAGGACTGGCCTCTCGGTCTGCGCAGTCTTCGATCAATTCTCGTCATGGAAATGGCTAAAGGGATCATGAAGCCGTTCAAGGGCGTCCAGAGCCTCGACTCTGTTGACAACTACAATCTGAATAAAGAGCTACCTCCACTACCTCGGCAAATGAGTAACATGAAGCTCGGCGTGGTTCTCTCAGGGTACTTCATCGAGTAGCACTGGCTTTCTCTCTCCATAGTGCTAGCCCTCTTCGTAGCCTCTGGGTGTCGCTCTTCCAATGTGATGCGGCGTTATGAAACTTACCGCTTGAGCCATCGTAGTCTCGGAAGTGATGGCCTTACTGTGACCTGATGTCACTGCGTTGTCCAGAAACGCCTCCGCTATACTACAAGTCACTGATAGTTCCTACCGCAGATTACTTCTACGATAGGACTTTTGTAGACCTTCGCCTTCCCGCCGCGAAACGCGGCTACATTCTCGGCCAGATTGCTGAGCTGTAGCGGAAAAGAAACCACTCGTGTATAGATGGCCAGGATGGAATAAAGAAGTTGGAAGGAGATATTCCGTATCGAGGATCTAAACGACCGACAGTTGAGAGGAAAGAGTGGCTGTAAGACAGGCTGCCAGCATATGCTGTCTTTGACGTTGTCTCGGCACAGTTGCATTAGGCTCTTGGCAGTGTATCTCTTGCGTACATGTCGTTCGAATGGCTCTTGCAGTAGCACCCCCGCCCGCGTTGGTTCGATCCATCGATCCATTCATGAGAGTCGAGACCCCCATCTTGAGCTGGTCTTAGACCTCTGCTGTACAGGCCGCGCTGCATCGGCTCACCGCCGGACGCTTCTGTGCGAGGGCGGAGCCGTATAAGGACGATGCGGTTCTCGAGGGCGGAGGCGTGCACAGAGAGTCGTAACACGTTGGGGTGTTCCCAGTCGGACGTACGCGGGGGAGAAGGCACCGTCATCTTCGGCAGCAATTTTCCAACGCCCCCGACGAAACGGCTGCTTCCCATCGGTGTGCTCGTACATCTACCAGTCATCCATTTCAGGGTTCTGATGGACGAGCTGGCGAATCCGGCAACCGACGCAAAAACGGAGTGTTGTGACTACAGCGCAGCACGGACGAATCAGCCAGACACGTGGGCAACCTCCTCCTCGCCAACAGCATTCGCAGTGGCTCAGCGACGCTGGGAATCCCAGCTTGACAATTATTCTCTCATGTGCTGGAGAGTGCAATGATGGCCGCAGCGCAGGCATTCCCTGGTCTCTGCGGCAGTGTATCTATCAGATGCTAATCCATAGTATCAAGGTCAAAGACAAAAAATCATTCCAGCCTCAACAACCCCTAGTTCCCATTGCTTGATAACTTCGCCGTCCATAATGCCATGCACGTAGCACTCCCCGACGATCTTCCACGCCTGCTTCCCAGGCCTTTCAGCATGTTTCCTTAGCAAGAAAGGCACGCCTGAACCAAAAAGAACAGCTATTCTATCTCCAGGCTCTGCGTGCTTCGGCCCCAGCCCAAAATAACCCTTCCTCGTGACAAAAAAACCTCCTCCCTAGAGCATATTTCTCGATTCCTGCATCTAGTGTGCATTGTGGCACTAGGCTTGGTGTCTGTCTCGGGGTTTCTTGTATGTCGAGAAACACCTGACGCATGTCCTCTGAAGAAAGAGTATCTGTGCCCCTGTTGCCTGCCGACAGGATTGAGGTCATTCTCCTCTCGCGTGTTTGTCGTCGAGCAAGTCCGTCTTCGCGCTTCCTCGTTTCCCAATATGGATCAGGGATCGTATTCAGCAGACAGAAGGGCCGATGGTAAAGGTCATAGGGCTGCTTGCACCACATCGAGGCTAGTTGGTTTAGAATTCCGATATGATCGTCATCATTGCGTGGAAACACATGTTCCTCGAGCTCGGGATCGACTAGGATTCGGAATATTGAGGAAGAATCTCTGTCATTTGTTTCAAAATTGTTGAGAACTCGCTTCAGGACCTCACAATACTCCGCAAGATCGACCAGTCCGGTCGTTTTGGCTGTCGCCGGAGGAGGGGTTGTTGACCACGACTTCGGGACTTCTGGAAGCCAATCTGAGTAGCATAGTTGGTTGCCGGCGGCGTCGTCTCCTCCCGCTTTTTTGAACTGTCCAACAAAAAACGTCGACCAGAAAGCTTCCAATAGTCCGTCAAAAGATGAGTAACGGCTGATTGCACATTTGTTGCCTATGGCGAGAGATTTGCAGCAGCCGACTGCAACCATGAAGTGAGTGGCATTTTCCCAGTTCTTGTCAACATCCTCGACAAAGCTCTCATGGCATACTCCAACTGCATCTATCGCTATGAGCGAGGCCCGAATCCCAATGAATGTGTGATCAATTGATATGTGTATCTGTGTCACTCTGTCAGCTGCCCAGGGAGCCTGGAAAAGGGATTCCCTTTATCCTTTCAACTGTAGTCCCCGTGACCCCTATCCAGCTGTTGCCCCTATCCGGCGTTGGCTGTGTGTGTGTGTTAGTGGCGTCTGACTTCAATTGTAGCCCCTAGCGGCCCCTAGCAGCCCCTATTGACCTCGAGTCATCAATCCAACGAGGCTTCATTCTTCTAAGGAAGAATGTCTCTAGCCACCGTCTCTGAATACAGACATCCGAGTCATCAATGTAATGTGGCTGCCCAAGGGGCTGCCGAGTCAACCGGTCTATCCGACAGCATCCCAAAGAATTCCCTTGGCTGTCAGAGATTTGTCATTTTTTCCCACCTCGACAACGGCATTGGTCAATGCAGCGGTTTGATATAATGGCTGGGAAGTAGAGCTTTTCAACTCTTGCACCAGCCATTGTTTCATTTGGCGCTCTGTGATGATTTCGCCTTGCTGCATGGCATCGGGCTGTCCAGTGCTGAATAGAGGGTGGGTAGGAGGCGCACAGCGATCATCCTCGACAGCTAGTATGACGTTCTTGCGACGCAGCAGCTCTCGAAGTTGTTCTTTATGTGCAGATGGGATGTTGTGGAAAGTGAAATTTGGTGGAATCTCGTCAAGGTCCTTGATAACCCCAGACCCTTCAGCACCGATTTCCAGTCGCCTCAGCCGCAGTTTTCGCAATCTCTCGGCTTCGACCGGATCTTTTGGGAACGTTGTAGATCGGTACGCAACTCGGGACTGCGGCCTTGTTCCATCGTTGCTCAGTGGCTCCTGGGGCTTCATAAGAGTCGGTTCTGCCCACCATGGGACATCGAAGTAGCGTTGGATGTTTTGTAAGGGTAACGGTAGCGATCCAAGTGTAATGGACCAGTCAGGAACCCAGGAGGGTACATGGAGCATAGAAATGCCGCACTGTCGAAGAATCTCCAGATCGGTCCCAGATGAGATCATGTTCGTGGCGAAGTCGACATACACACCTTCCACGGGGTCGTCGTACCTTGTTTTCATCCTTTGCGATGGTAGCGTTGAGAACATGTTGCAGATTGCGTAAACCTTGTCCCTTCCATTGGAGGCCAGGAAATGCCGGTATCGACACATCAAACCCAACGAAGCCCTCGCCGTCTGTGGACTCGTGAGGAAAATCCTTGCACTGTCGCGTAAACTGTCCAGCTCCAATATTCGTGTGACGTTTGGGAAAGTTTGTCTCAGATCGTCCTGATAGGCTTTCATGCGAGCGGCTGCAACAACAACGTTCACCCATGAAACGCCGTCTTGTCCGCACTGAACCCAAACCTTGTCCAGCTTGCTGCCCGATCCCCCCATGACAAGCTCTTGTATGATCCAGATGCGTGTCCACCAAGGACGTTCTAGCAGGTTTTGAACCGCTGTTCGAACGTCCTCGCTGACAAATGCCATCTTATCGTATGGTGAGCCACCACCGAGGGTGCGAATCTGTTCGAGTGCCAATTTGCTGTCTAAAGAAGCAGGTCCGAGCCAGACAACTAGTCTTGAAGCGCCGGCGTAGATCATATTCATCATCGGAATCTGGAAATTCTTTTCCTCGGAGTCATTTTGATTGACACATATTGCGTCCACTCATAGATCGACGTCTCGGGTTTCTTCCCGTCGATGTCGTAGGAATGACTCCAGGTTGATGGTGACAGGAATTGTCTTTCCATTGACAATAATATCCTTGGTGACTGAGGCATCCCCCCAAGTATAAGACACGGCTTCGAACGACGTTCTCATGTCTTCAAGGCTGAATCTTGTGAGCTTGCACCGGATGCCGGAACTAAATTCCGTGCTTGCCTCCAGTCTCAAAAGACGTATTTCCAGCTTGTCCGGAGAGAGCTGTTGGTAGAGCGCATGGGGGCTGTCAATGACACTGGTGCTATGGTTGGACATCGTGACGAATGCCGGATGGGTCGTGCTAACGCTAGCAACGCCGCTTGTACTCAAGTTAGAGTGCGTGAAACAGAATGTATTCGTTCTGACTACCGAGTTCGTCGTGACCGTCGAGCTGTGTTCTGCTTTCCCCCTTGGCTTTAATACGATGTTTTGAGGCTGTCATTAGGCAGCGAGGCACAGCCACAGTAGGCGTCCTGTTGTTCCTCCTCCTGTTGCGTATGGTGTCAACATGCCTCAGCGGCCAGTTTCGCGACCTAAACACGGCGGTCACGAGGCGCGTCAAGCACGCCCAGTCTTGATTTCACGGCACCCAGGCGGACTTGGACCGCAACCAGGGCGAACTGCCGCATTGGTTCCGCGATACCGTCTTTTCGCATCTACACAACATGCGCTCTCGAACAGTCAATACGAACACGAATTCGGGCCCGTCGCTGGCTCAGCAGCTAAAGGAGGCTACCTCAATGCCAGACGCCGCGGCAGTCGTCCTAGACGCTCCGGTGAAGAAGCTTTCCAAGACGTTGATGATCGCTCTAGAGGACATTGACGCCGCCAGCCCTACCTCGGCGTACGGAGTCGACTCCCTCGTGGCGGTCGAGGTGAGGAACTGGCTGCTGCGCGAGGTCAAGGCGGACGTTCCCGTCTTGGAGATTCTGCAGGCGTCTTCGCTACAGCTGCTTGGGTATAAGATTGCAGAGAAGAGCAGCTTGGTGAGCGAAATCGCTCTTAGGGAGGAAGAGTTATCGCTCTCGCGTTTGTAGTGTCCATTTGTGCGAATTGGACAACTTTGTCTGTCACGGAACGTACGAATTTCGAATGTAGAAATAGACTTTCGGCGCTTCAGGTACGTTTGGCGCTTTATATTACACATTATATATTTTGGGGTCGCGCTGAGAGTTGGTGAGGTGGTGCTCGGTTCGTTCATGTGGCGTGCGTGTAAGTGAGGGTGAGAGCAGGCTCATGTCGCGACCTGCGCATTTCGGCTCCCTTGGTCCGGAGGTTTCCGCTGCTCGTCATCTTCATTCCCCGGCCACGACGACGACATATCCAAATCCGCATCCAGCTCCAACAGCCTCCTGCCCAGCTCCACCGCGCCGTGCCACGTCACCATCGCAGCAACCCTATCGTCCGCCTCGAATATCGACTGCGAGAGCTTGCCCAGCCCGGCCCAGCCGACGACGTTCTTGGCCGCCGCGTTCCAGGCGCTCGCCGTTGCGCAGACGCAGTTCATCTCGAACTCGAGCACCCGGCGGTACAGCCGGACGAGCGTCTCCCGCTGCTGGGGCTCGCCGCCGGGGAGCTGGGCGAGGTGCATGTACCAGGGGATGCGGCCGACGACGTGGATGAGGCCGGCGCGGATGTCGTCGCGCTGCATGATGGGGTCGAGGAGGAGCTGCGGTCGTTTCAGGTCAGCATGATGTCGAGATACAGGCTATCTGGATGATGATATTACCGGCGTCAGCGTGCAAAAGCCCGCCCACGTCACGGCTGCCGCGGGATACGCCGGCCAAAGGCCCTCAACCGCCTGCTTGGCCGCGTTGAGCACCCTGCGCGCCGCGTCGTCGACTTGGCTCGCCTTGGAGCTGCGTCTCTTGCGCAGGCCCGCGGCGGCTATCGCGGACAGCAGCTCGCGGCGCTGCTCGGGCGTCTTGTCGCGGAACGACGAGTTGGCGCCGCTGACCTTGAGGCAGTCGGGCAGCTCCTGGGAGATGATGGTCTCGTACGCCATGACGAGGCCCGCGCAGCCCGGGTCGTCGCGGAGGGCATCGTAGGCGGCGTTCCAGAGGTCGAGCGACGCTGCGGCCGTGGCTTCGTGACCGCTGGCGGTTCTGGAGGTTCCGGGCCTGCGGCGGGATGAGGAGGCGGGTGACGGGGAGTCTCGCGGCGTGCGGAGCTTAAACGACGGCGCGCGGCTGGGGGCTGGCGTTGACTCGGCGGAGGCATCGGGCGTGGTCCTGGCGCTGTTGCTGCGCAGACGGCCGACGAGTTTGCGGATCTTGCTGCGGCTCGAGGAGGGCCCCGGCTGCTGGTCGGCGAGGGCGCTCATCTTGGGCGGATGGTGTAGGGGATGGTGTTGGGGATGGTTTGGTGGAGGCGCATCTGTCTTGGAGGCGGCTTCATCAATGAAAACTTGGTAACTTATGTCAGTCACGGGGTGGGCTAGACGGAAGGAATCAAGGATTGGGGAGTTGAATAGTAATATGCAATAGGTAAGCCTGGTTTGAGTTCTCGTTCCTTCGTCGAGATGCCCAGAGAGGGTGTCGAGGATCCGTCAGCTCGGATCCGTGTCCCCACTCGGCAAACCCAGCCGCCATCATCGACAACGTCAGTCCGTCATCACTAGTCCGTAAAGCATTCCAAGTAAAAAAGCCCACGATCCGTGGCTATTCCCGGAATCCCGGACGACGGGACCGAACCAACAGCTGTTGAGATGCTTGGTGCTGAGTGGATGGTTGGGCGATTTCATCCAAGAGGTCTCCAAGAACGGGAATGATGACGATGAGGATCAACGCAAAACCTGCTGATGGTGTCTTGCCAAGAACAGCAGTCATCTCAACATGCATTTACGGGTCTCGACTGTGGGTGCGATGAGTTGCGATGAGCTCCAGCTCGGCAGCATCGGATCACCAAAGATCGCCTCCGCATTTCCGGTGTGTCCCCAGCTAGTGTCAGCCCGCCGTGGATCGGCCAGGGCAGCCTCTGAGTTCGTCATACCCTCCCTTGCCTCCTCCACTGAGGAGTTGAAGGAGGGGTACCCCTCAAACACTCAACCACCCCATCACCACCATCTGCAAGTATTACAACAGAAAATAAAGCAAGCTGTGACTTGCAGTGGAAATGGCAAAAAGAAAACATACAACAACCGGTATTCGCTGGTCGTCACCGACCCAACTACTAATCTGTCCCTCACGGGTTTATCGTATGGAGAGCAAACGGGTTCCTGAGCTTCACCGTGGGTATGGTCGTATGTGCTCACAAGATGAGGATATTCGGTATATAATCTTCCGTATCGGACCTACTTGCAGACCATGTACAAGACGCAGATTTTACCTCACACAAGGCTCGCACCACAAGCACAGGTAACATCACAGAGGGCACGTTCGTTACGTTGTTCAATGATATGAAAGTGATAACAAAGTCGCTGTACCAACCCATGTCCCATCCTCCACAAAGATGTCCTGGGGTCCAGCTGGAGAGGAAGGATGAGTTCTAAGTTGATGCCATGTTTTTTAATTGTCAAGTTGATGGGCCCATGGCTCTCACCAGACCCACGAAGCACTTCGTACAGCTTCCTCCACGTTACCTTGACGCTGGTTGAAAGCTTGAGCGTCCAGATCTGCCATCGAGTCGGGGACCTCTCGGGGCGCAAGGGACGGGAACTGACCGACCGGAGGTAGCGGGGTCGGGGGGCCATCCAAGTCTCCTGGGATGAAGACGGGCTCGACCAGCAAACACATCGCACAAAGACATTCTTGCACGCACACTCTTGCTTTACCGTTGAGGAACACCTTGATTTCTTTTCGTGTGAAAATCTATTTTATCCTCTTCGTCACGGGTTCTTGGTTGGGTGCGCAGGAGTATCTAGCACCTGCCCGTACTTCCAGAGCTCCTCATGCCACTAGGCCGTACTTTCATTAACGAGTCGATGGGCAATGTTTGGAGTAGGTAGGAGCAGGTACCTTATGTCTTGTTCGAGGTGAAGTTAAGGGACGGCACCTTGAGCTGGCCGAATCTATTGGGCCACCGTGCAGAAGCACCCTCCCCCGCCGCGCCTAGATTGTCGCTGGAACTGTCGCTGGAACCCACAATGGCCATCTCCTTTCTTGAAGTTGATCGGCGGCGACGATACCATCCCCGACCCGATGCCAGATGTGGACGCTCAGCCAACTTTTAACGAAGCTCCGTCCGTTAGATGAGACGGTGAGACAACTTTGGTTGGGCGACCTCTTGGCCAATTGACATACTCGGAGGTCGACTAGATATATGTATTTCGTAAAGGGCGACCTTGTAGTCCGTAATACGTTAGCTTTTACAGAATCTCGACGTGCAAAGTAGGTCGCAGTAATTAGATGGCAAGGATCGGCAGGAACGGCAGGAACAGAGGATATAGGGGAATACAAGGTTGGAGCCTTCGCAAACTGGGAGGGATGGCGAGTGCCGCCCCGTGACTGTCGTCACATCCACCTGTGCCGGCAATTTCCATGCCGTCAATAGCACGGAACCCGCCGCAGTGATGTGTTGGCGAGGTGTTGGTGATGTCGTGCGATATCGTAATTATCATTGGTGGGCAGCCAGGAGGGGAGCAATCCATGCGTTCCGCCGCCAACGTTTGCGAACCCTTGATCCGCAGATACGGATACAGAGGCCATACGGAGCAAACGCTGCAGGTCGTCAATCCGGCAGTCGTCTGCCAATGGCACATGGTTCCAAGATCCTACAGCACCCGATCCCACGTGCCACAGGGGCATTGCGTTGTATCGTGCGCGGTTCAGTCTGCCAGGCTGGTGGATACGATCTTCCAACAAGTGCTAAAAATGGCACACCAACCTCGAGATTTGCAGGCTTGCAGTTACACCCCCTGCTCATTGGGGCTGAGGCTCAGACGATGGCTCGCGGAATCCGTCTCAAGCACCAAGCTCCCTGTGCCCGGCCTGGGAGGCGAGCTGATTGGTTTCATGCTGCTGCTGGGCCGCATTTAACTGGGGCGCCGTCAGCCTTAAAGGGCTTCCTGGTCGGGCTCCCTGGTCGAGTCCGGCTGTTCGATGGCGGTGCTCATCTCAAAATGAGGATGCTGCTGGGTCTGTTTTGTTTTCTCTTTTTCATTGTGCGTTGGAGACTGACGAGTTCATCAATTGACGGCCGCGGTGAAGACACCATAGCCCCTATACGACATTGAGAGCTTTGGCGACAATTCACGATATACGAATCAACGAACAACCAACAAACCTACCACGAGCAGATTGAGCCAGTCTGCCAAGACGAAAGACCCGACACAATGGCGCGGCTACGGCTACGGTCCGCCGCTCCTCTCCTCCTCCTCGCCTCGTCATCGCTCGCCCTCCAGAGCGACTTCTCCTTCTACCCCCAGAACGCGCAGTCATGCCTCAACCAGGCGTCCAACGCGGCCAACTGCCAAGGCAGCTCCGCGGCCGAGCTCAACGCGTGTCTGTGCAGCAACCAAGGCGGCTTCGTCACCAACACGGCCAAGTGCCTGGGGCAGAATGACAAAGGCGACGCGCTGAAGGTATACACGACCATGCTGCAGGCGTGCACAGACTCCCATACGCCGCTGAGCGTCAGCCAGAGCGACTTCCTCGCGGCGGCGAACGGGGACACTGCGTCGACGACGAGGACAACTGCGAGCCCTACGGCGACGAGTGCTACGGCGACGAGCGCGACGGCCAAGGTGACGACGACGACTGGGGGCGTGACGGTGACGGTCACGCCCACTCCCACGCCCACGGAGACGGGCGCCGCGGACAAGGACGAGGACAAGCAGGGTGGCGGCGGGCTGTCAACCGGCGCGACGATAGGCATCGCGGTCGGCGCCTCCGCCGCAGGCCTCGCCGCGCTGGCAGCCCTCGCGTTCTTCCTCGTGCGCCGGCGCAAGCGACGCACGCAGGAGGAGGCCCACCCGATGCTCTCGCAGCACGAGTACCACCACCAGACACCGACGACGTTCCCGCCCACGGAGCCGTCGCCCGACTTCAGCCGCTTCAGCGGCGCCGAGTCCAAGTCGGGCGGGTGGTCGCCGGGGTACGCGCCGGCGTACAAGAGCCCGGGCGCGTACGCGGGGCCGTACGCGCCGCCGCCCCCGGCAGATATCGTGGTGGCGGAGCTGCCGCCGCACGGGGCGATGCACGGGCACGGGGCGTACGAGATGGACGGGTCGGGCGTGCCGCTACAGGCGGCGGAGATGCAGGGCTCTGAGCCGCCAGCGCATTATCACCTGCGGAGGTAGTGCGTGATGACTGATGGCGAGTTCAAGCGAAAGGGAGGATCAATGACGGCTGCTCGCGGTTGTGGCTGCATGTAGATTCGCATGAGCAATGGCGCATGTTGGGTTATTTCTGAATTCTGCGGAACCTGTTTGGCATACGGGAGGCAATGGATAGTAATGAGCAACTCGGATGATCTTGATGCTCCATCGGCGTACGTTGTGAAAGCTCTTGACATGAGGCCGTAGACGGTCGCGGAACGGTTACATTGATGGACCCTTCCGAGCCAACGAAATGAACTACGGAGTACTCCGTAGCCTCCGTTCCATTGCAGACGCACACCCGGATTCATCCAGCCCCCGCCAGAGGCAACGGAACGGGTTTGCGGAGCGGAGCTTGCTATCCCCGATTTCCGGCGTCGATGCGATGGTGTGGTGGGCGGTCAGCCATGGTGGAGCAGCCGGTGCGACCTGGTGATTTGTCTGAGCCGAGGCTCGCCTGCCGCAGCCGGGCCACGTAGAGATAAAGGCGACCGTAGCCTCCGACGCAGAGTCTCTCAAAGTCGACATCAGGCAAGCGCTGCCGGCTCAATTGGATCAACTGGCTTTGCGCCCCTCGAAAGTTACTTCGACAATCACCAAGCCAACATGTCTGCAAGGAAGACGTCGGTCCTCATCACAGGGTATGCCATCCATCCCTGTGCCGCACGAATAGATGCGTCGCCTGCAATAGGATACCCCAGACGCTAACTAGATATCGTCGTCTAGCTGCTCGCCTGGAGGCATTGGCCATGCCTTGGCTATGGAGTTTCATAACAGAGGTGCCGTGCCATCAAAACGCGTCACGGCTTTCACGTGAAGCTAACATCGAGCCAACAACACAGGCTGCCATGTCATCGCCACGGCGCGCAACACGGCCGCCCTCAAGAGCATGGGCGACATGGGGATGAGCGTCGTGCAGCTCGACGTGACCGACACGGCGAGCATCGCCGCGTGCAAGGCCGAGGTGGCCAACATCACCGACGGCAAGCTCGACATCCTCATCAACAACGCGTAAGCCCCCGTCTGCCCCGACCTTCACGTTATCCATGCTCAATTCTGACAATCTCTCAGCGGCCGCACGCACACGATCCCCGCCCTGGACATGGAGCTCGACGACGTGCGCGCCACGTACGAGGCCAACGTCTTCGGCCCCATGCTCATGTGCCAGGCCTTCATTAGCCTGCTCATCCCCGCGCGCGGCCTCATCATCAACATCTCGTCCGTGTCCACGGTAGTCCCTTACCTGTTCGGCGCCATCTACTCGTCCACCAAGGGCGCCATCAACGTGTACTCGCGCGCGCTGCGCATGGAGCTGCGGCCCCTCGGCGTGCGCGTCATGGTCGCCATGACGGGCACCGTGCGCTCCAACATCGCGAGCCACTTCCCCCGCGCGCTGCCGGCGGACTCGCTGTACCGGCCCGTCGACGACATCTTCCAGTGGCGGCTGACGTTTAGCCAGACGAGCGCGACGATGCCGACCGAGGTGTATGCGCAGAAGCTCGTGGGCGCGGCGCTGAGGGGCGAGGGATGGTTCGGGGGGCTGGTCGGCGGGACGCCGGACTGGTTCTGGGCGGGGGGGATGGCGCTGACGGGATGGATCTCGACGTGGATGCCGACGTGGTTGAGTGAGCGCCTGGTGGCGAGGTTCTTTCGTGTTGGAGTCTGGGGCAAGCGGATCCGGGAGGCGGCGCGGGCGAAGAAGGATTGAGCTGGACCGTGTCTGCGTCTGTGAGGGTGGGATTACATCGACGACGGACATGTTTCTTCATGTTGTCAGTTGTTTTGGTGTGTTTGGTCTCACCGAGGCCCTGACATCGATATCCTCTTTGTTTGCCTTGTTTACACACGCATGTCTTGACGAACAGAAAACGTGCCTAGTGCTATGTTTCCCGTACAAGATGTCTAAACTTGAAATGACATCAGAGCTGCTCCTCGCCAGAATCGAGAGCCGAGTGGCCGTGTCATGTGCTCTTCAGGCACCCGTAACATCGCGCCATCTGCTATGTAACGGTTCAGGCTGCGTGCCCCCTTGGGCTTCAATGACGCAAAGCGAAAGCTGCTCGTAAAAAGCAGAGGATAGCCAGCCACACTCAGCTGATCCAAGACTGTGTTTCACTAGGGGAGACGGCTGCGTCTACGACACTGACTGGAGCCTGTTACACGAAGTGTAGAGAATAAGCAGGCATCATTGACCTGCCCAGCAAAATTGGTGATGTTAACTGCAATAGCTCTGTTTGCGAACGGCGCGAGAATTCCTCACCCAGAAGAACAAGCAAACAGAATAACTCATCAAGGTCAGGAATAAAATTCGCCACTCCGAATATGGCGATCGATTTAACAATTAGGCACCCCGAGGCCACAGCGATGGACTATGGCACGCCGCGCCTGAGCTACGCCGCGCTGGCACACGAAGCAGCAGCTTGGGCTAAGCGGCTACGTGTAGCTGGGATCGGGGTCGGCGACTGGGTCGGCGTGCGGGTGGCTTCTGGGTCGACGGAGCTGTACGTGGGCATCCTGGCCGTGCTCATAACCGGCGCCGAGTACGTATCGGTCGACGCCGACGATCCCGATGACCGGGCCGACGTTGTCTGGTCGGAGGCCGGGGTGCGTGCCGTGCTCACCGAAAACGCCGGCGGCGTGCTGCTCCTTGCTGCGGGCGTGGTCGCCTGCGCGCTTGCTGCGGCGGCCAGCACCCGCTCTGGAGCTCCTTCGTGTGGAGCAACGAGCTCGCCGACACGTTCGTGGAGTCCCTGGCCTGGTCCGTCTGAGACGGGACCCCATTGTTGCCCGTCTGGCTGCGCTCCCTCGGCGCCACCAGCGGGCCCGGCGTGTGGTGCGAGAGCCACTGGCTGCCCTCGGCGGACCTGGTGCAGCTCGGCGCCGGGGCCCCCGTCAGCCGCGGGTGCGTGCTGCAGACGCACCTGTTGCACGACAGGCTCATGCGTCTGGGCACGCTCTGCCTGCGTCCCGGGGCAACGCTCGGTCCGTACGCCATTGCCCTGCCAGGTGCTATCGTCGGCTCAGGCACCACCGTGGGCCCGGCCGCGCTGGTGATGCGTGGTGAGCACGTCCCTGACGGCACCCGCTGGCTGGGCAATCCTATGCGGCCCTGGTCTAGGGAACATGAAGCGGTGGAGAGCGCGCAGCGGCGGCCAGTCCCAGTCCAAGGTCAAATTCGTGTGGTGCAAGGCATGCGTTTGTTAAAAGAAGAAGGGGACATTCTATGCCTGTATACATGTATCGACATTGAGATCTCAGTAAGACCGTCCTCCATGTAATCCGTACACCACCCATAGACACGACTTTTCATATTAGATCAGCTTTCTGCCTCTACATGACCCACGACCTTACACGAGATCTATCCCGCATATCTTGGGATACACCCGATAATTCTGACTGCCTGGATCGCTTGCTCGATCCCCCGCCATCGTATCGTTTGTATGTCTGCGCCCGGTCCATCTCGACTCGTTGGATAACCCAGACAGGCCAACCGTCCGAATCGGTGCTGGTGATCTGGCGCCGTTCTCCTTGGAGAACAAAGTTTTTAGGTGTTATATAGCTCGTGCTTCTTGAGCGCAGCCCGTGCCCTTTTGTGGATGCCGGCAGCGGGTAGGGCCCTGGAGTTCCGGCCGGAAACAACCCGGCTACTATTGATACGCCAGGCGCGGCCCGTCAGGTAACGTCTCGAGCCGCAACCCCACCCCCGCGTTTCTTTAATATTACATACAACCCGAGAATATATGGGCTGCTCGATCCCAACACAGAAGATGCCACAAGGTATGGGTACGATGTCCGTACAACCTTTGGTTGATGTAACGCCACGCGCAGTTTGGGGCTAAGCCAACCCTCCTCTGCAAATGGTACCGGGGGGGTTGCTATTCAACGTGACGTTGCTCAGAAGGATTCGCGGTAATCCCTGCACGGTGTATTCCAAGTATGGACATGTGCCAACCGGATATGTCGGCACGCTTACGATTAAGCCGTCCGTCCGACAGATTAAGTGTTCAGGCTGAAGGTGGTTGGCTTACCCTCTACCTCCGAAACACGAGAATGTAACCATACATGGGCGATTCTCGGGGGAATGCTGAACTGTTGTGGCGGGGATCTAATGCACGCCCCCACTGACCATGAACCAGTCGCCTGGCCCTCTGGGGTTCCCTGAGGGCGTTATCTCTATCCAGTAGGTAGCATCAGGCTACAGCTCTTCTGCTGCCAGGCGCCGCCGAGAATAGAAATAATATATCCGTCCGCCCCTCGTCGTTCGAAACAGTGTCGAGCGGCACCCAGAAACACGGATCTCGAAACTCGACCACCTGCAACCTCCACATCCAACGGGCTTCCGCGCTCCGCAATAATGTCTGCAGAACAGGAACCTATAGGGAAGACGGGGTCGGCGCAGGCGGCGCCTGTCGACACCGTGGCTCCCAGTGAATCACGCGGCAATGCTATCGCTGCCACCGACGGCATCGACGACGTTATTGACCTGCCCCCGGGATGGAAGTACAGACAGCGTCGCATCTTTGGCTTCACCATTCCCTGGTATGCTTCGCCCAAGATACAGCTGGGAATGGTGTCCTTTGTCTGCTTTATGTGTCCCGGGATGTTCAACGCTCTCGGCGGCCTGGGAGGAGGTGGGAAGACGGATGCCACTCTGGCAGACAACATGGTGAGTGGAAAAGCCAAAATCTCTGGGATTTCAAGGTGCTCGTAACGAACCGTCTGCAATCAAACAGAACACGGCCCTATACAGTGCCTTTGCAGTTTTCGGCTTCTTCGGTGGAACTTTTATCAACAAACTCGGTGTAAAATGGACACTCGCTTTTGGAGGTGTGGGTTACTGCATTTATGCCATCAGCTTGTTGGTGTCTGTTCACGCCGATGTTTCCGGCTTCAACCTCTTTGCCGGCACCTGGCTTGGTATCTGTGCCGGTCTACTGTGGACTGCGCAGGGTACCATCATGATCTCCTATCCGAATGAGGACCAAAAGGGACGATACTTTGCCTGGTTCTGGGGAATCTTTAACATGGGAGCAGTCATTGGCAGTCTGGTAAGCTCCGACCCCTCCCTCAACCCTCAGTCCTTTCGAAGCCTTCATCTTTCAATGGCTGCATGATTTACTCTCTTCCCCAATCGCATCTGTCTAACATGCTACGCAGATCCCCCTCGGCGAAAATATCGACGTCAAATCTAACAGCACTGTTACTGACGGCACTTACATCGGGTTCATCGTCCTCATGTTTTGCGGAGCCGTGCTTGCTCTTTGCCTCTGCAATGCTGGCGACATCGTTCGATCAGACGGCAGTCGCGTTATTCTAATGAAGCACCCTAGCTGGCAGAGCGAGCTGGTTGGGCTTTGGGAAACCCTCCGATTCGAACCGTTCGTTATCCTCCTCTTCCCCATGTTCTTCTCGTCCAACTGGTTCTACGTCTACCAACAAAACGCCGTCAACGGTGCTCATTTCGATACCCGAACCAAGGCCCTCAACAATCTCCTATACTACCTGGCGCAGATCATTGCTGCGGTGATCTGGGGATACCTTCTTGATATCCAAGGCGTTCGTCGTTCTCTTCGAGCAAAGATTACGTGGGTTGTTCTTGTTGTCCTCACCTTCGCCATCTGGGGTGGTGGATATGTTTATGAGGAGGGATACACTCGCGAAACTGTGGATCCAAAACTCAACCCTTCATACGAACCAACTGACTGGACCACCCCGGGCTACGTTGGACCGATGTTTTTGTACCTCTTCTACGGTTTCTACGATGCCGCTTGGCAAGCTAGCGTCTACTGGTGCGCTCCCGTTTTCTTCTATTCTGTTCTCCAGAAGCCGCTACTGACTCACCCAACTAGGTTCATGGGCGCTCTATCCAACTCTGGTCGCCGCTCTGCAAACTATGTCGGATTCTACAAGGGCATACAATCTTGCGGAGCTGCCGTGATGAACAATCTCGACGCCCGGAAACTCGCCTTCAAGGACGAGTTCATCAGCAACTGGGTCCTCCTCAGTGTCTCTCTCGTCTTCGCTGCTCCCGTCATCTTCCTCAAGGTCCAAGACCACGTTGCAGTTGAGGACGATCTCAGAGGCACCGACGAGACCGTGGCCGACGTTCTTCCCTCGGGCCATCCTGAAAAGGTTCTCGCATGAAGAAATTCATACTAATTTCTGCTGGGCAGCGTGAACGAAGCGCTGCTTTGTTGGGAGGTGAAAGGCCAGACAGCATGCTCCCTAAGTAATGAATTCCTCTAGCACCTATGGTTTGCGTCATCTGCTCCCTAATAACTGATATTGTATGGGAAATTGTACTATTCTAGTAGGATAAAGGTATATGGTTGCAAACGTGCTTTCGACATCCCTCTGCCACTGGATCAAGGGAAAGCTCAATTCAACAAGTGTTTACAAGTGGGAATTCTCCTTAATTTGACAGCCAGCAATTGATCAATATTCGGGTCCACCTTGCTGAACATGGCCCGTACAGCCTCTCCCACGCGCGCAGGTACATCTTCGAAGGTCTACGAGACACTTGGTACCCACTGCGATTTCTCAGGCTCGTCGAAAACCACTATCCAGAGCTCTCTGGGCTGCTGGAAGTCCTCATAGCCCACTGGAGTTTCGCTCAAACCTAGCGTCGCGGTAACGGGGGCGCTGGGATGCCATCTTTGAGCAGCCCCCGAGCAGCACCTAAGCCGGCATACACAAAAGCGGCGACACATCCAGGGAGCAAAGCGTCCAGATCCGGACTCTAGAACAATGAAAAGAGGGAGGCTACAGATAGCTTGGTAAGGGGCGCGGATGGTTCGACATCTCACTACGTACTCGTACTAGTTTCTCGCTGCGGTCGATTTAGAAAATGTTCCAATCGGCGTAGCGCTTTCAAGAGCTATGTTCATCTGCTTGCCCAGTCCACGACACCTCAACTACGGGGGCTCAACAAGGTCAACCCCCATACATGTGCCCACGTCCCCGGCATCTCAAACCCACCATCCCCCTCCTTGCTAGCACTGGCACCAACTCCTATCCCAGCATCCAGACGTCTCGTCTGCCCCGTTGGAATGATGTGGCAGTTCGGGGCCTCGACTCGCTCCCCATACCATCTCATCTCTCTAGGCAAGTCTACATCTGAGTCCAAGAGGACTCGGCTATCATTGCCTACAATTTCCTCGTCTCATCGTCAAGCCGTCCACTTGACGACAAGGGTCTACCAAGTCTCCTCTTGGGTTTTGCTTCGTCTTTGCTTGCTGGAAGACTTGGCTATCGCGTCCCTCTCCCAAAGGCCCCCACAAGAAGATCAATCATGGGCCCAGGCTCCAGTGCCTTCAACTACGTATTCGTAGTTGCAGCCGCATTGCATGACTGGAACGAACGAAGCTCTGCAGTCTCATGGACACTAAGAACCTTTACAAGCGATGCTTCCACAGCCAACCTGCAAAGCCGCCAGGTCTTCGAAGCCGCATGGGGTGACTACGGTTCGTCCCTTGCATTACAGATGTGGCGCCAAAATCTCAACGTTATGCAATCTAACAACCGCGGCAGAAACAACAGCGTCTGTCCACATTCCCAACCCGCAAACTTACTCCCTACGTCCAAACAAGGACGTGGTAGCCGGAACAGAGAACATCTACACGCTCAGCGCATACCACCAACTGCACTGTCTGAAGAAGCTGTAACTCGCTTTCGTGGGCATGACGCACAATGCTACGGCAGAGGAGATGCTGGGAGCCAAGCAGGCCGAGCATTGCTCTGAGTACCTTAGACAGGGGATCCGGGGGGGAGGGGGGTGGTGCCGGGGGCAGAGGAACTTTGACGGGGTACGGGGTTATGCATCAGCGCCGGGCTTAGAATGAGCCAGGTAAATTGGATGTGTGGAGGAAGATGCGTCATCCGGAAAGCATGAGAGAAGATGGAAGGGTGGCATGGGGTAGATGTATGTGGGTTTGAAGTGGCCGAAACCCTTTCGCAGATCCATTCATTGTTTACCGGGGACATCAAGTATGTCTGAAGCCAGTTTATTGAAAAGAATGCAAGGCAAGCCCTGGGTATTAGTTGGGTAACTCTAATCGAAAGCCATCTCTTCCGTACTAAAAAGAATGACAAATAGTCGGTATGTTCCTGGAACCCCCCCCCTTCATATCCCCACGCGTCTCTTAACAGGCAACAATGCCATTTTCCTCGGGCATGGTCTAATCCAAGTCGGCCTTAATGCAGGCAGCCAGCTGATTCTCACGGTTTCAGGCCCAGTCAGTCTCGTCTCCATCTTGGGCGCTCACGACATGATGCGAATGATATGCCCAACTCACCCGAGGTCCGACTTTGTATCTCAATTCTTAGGGCTCAGCGCATCCAACCCAAATACTTTAACCTGTCATCACGTTATCTCGCTGGTTCGTGGGAGAAACAGAGCTTTTTACGCCATAAGCTTGGCAAGTGCATCGAGGGTCTTTTGGCTCTGTAACCGTGAGCTGGGCTAGTGCACACCGCTTCGGTGGAAAGATATGTAGCTGAACGTCATGTACTTCCACTTGCTATGAGATACCTGACCATGTGGTCTACCCTATTGGCTGGGCTGAACGGGGTGAAGAATAGGGAAGAGATGATATGGAAAGACTGCGCGGAGGAGCTAGCTTCGCTTTCAGATAAATAGAGGCAGGATCTTAGGGTGAGGATAAATCTCCCAGCGAATCTCCAGGAAGATCTTACTACCCTTGAAAAGGATGGTGAGCTACGTGGCTTACTTTGCTACGAGCTTGTGGAAAGATATAATAGCGTCAAGAAGGCAGAGATAGAATTGCTTGAGTCGATGGACGAGTGTCGCGTAGACATTATATCATGGGGGAATATTAATGAAGAACTACGAGTTAGCGACGAGACGATAATGCCAAAGACGTGAAGATCAATGTTCTAAACTGCAGGAGCTATAAGGTCAGGCGTGAAGTGACTCGTAGCCGAAGCCAGCACTCATGGTAACCCTCGTCTGGGTAAGCCATAGGTGTCACTCCAGCCACCGCGTCAACTTCTCAAATGAAAATATGCATGACACGTCTCCACGCCGGCCACGACGCAACCTCACGTCGATAGGCATTGATCTCGTCCCAGTCCAGCTCACGCCGGCCGGTGTCAAGGTCCATCTGCGCCGTTCTGAGCCAGCCCTCGCGCTTCCAGAGGTATCCGATAATCCAGAACATGATCACAACTGGTGCCGCAAGATACTGCTTGAAGAAGCTCTCGGCGGTGCCTACGCCAGGGCTACCAGGGGGAGCCGCAACGGCGGTGTAAAACTGGCGACTCCACGTTAGTACCAGCTAGTCAAGACTAACCAGACCAGTAGTGTAGGGGAGAGGGACCCAGAGCGGTCTTACCTGAGCAATCAAGACGATAATGCATAGAAACAAGCCAAGGTACGAGCCGTATATGCCACCTGCGGCCTGAAATGGGATTTCGTCCAGTGTGTGGCCCTGGAGCTTCCACGCCTTACGGAATCGAATATGGGCCAGGCAGACCGAGCCCCAAGTAAAGAGGGCTGCGAGGCCCGATAGCGCCTGGAGCCAGTCGAAGACGGTGGGGCCCGAGGCACTAAGACTGACGAAGGCCACAAAGCCGAACAGGATGAGGACGATAACCGACGGCAAGGGGCGGCCCGACTTGTCAATATAGGTAAAGAGCTTGGGGGCATAGCCTTGCTGGGCGAGGGCTGTAAGGGTTCGTGAGCCACCATAGACGCCGGAGACCCCAATAGATAGGACAGAGACGAGAATCACGAGGTTCATGAAGCTATCAAAGCCTTTTAGGCCGGCGTATTTGCCCACCAATACAAAAGGAGAGGCCTTAGGATCGGCATAGGCGCTTTCGGATAGCAGCGCAGGATCGTTGCAGTCAATAAGTAGACCAATAAAGAAGAGGCCGAGGATGTAGAAGAGAGTGATCCGCCAGAAGACCTGCTTGATAGCGCCGGGGAGCGATTTGACGGGGTTCTGGGACTCAGCAGCGGCGAGGCCAACTAGCTCGGTTCCGGAAAAGGAGAAGGCAGCCGTAACGAAAACCGAACAGAAGCCCTTGAAACCGTTCTTGAATGCGCCGGGATTGTACCAGAGCTGAGCACCCCAGTATTCGTCATATCGGCCGCCCTTAGGACCTCCACCTAGGACAAGGACGAGGGCAATAATTAGAAAGATGACGGTAGCAGTCAGCTTAAATGTCGATGCCCAGAACTCTTCTTCGGCATAGCCAAGTGCCCCGAAGATGTTGACGATTATGATGACAACGAGGAAGACGGCGATCCAGACGCCAACCGAGATATCTGGATTCCAGTACTGGATCGTAATACCGCAGACAGTTAGTTCAAGGGGTAGCACAGCGGCCCATTGAAAGACGTAATTCCAGCCCATAGCAAAACCCCACGCAGGGTCGATAAAGCGAGCCGAATATGTATAGAAGCCACCGGACACGGGATACATGACGGCGAGTTCACCAAGAGCATACACTGGTCAATTGTTAGTAACTGAAATAATGGCGAGAAGAGAAAGTAGCGGCAGAGCACAGGACGAGGTGAGAGACAAGACGCCACTCAAGTCTACCCCAGGGGTGCATCCTAAATTCCATCGGCCGAAGCATCGCACTTACCGACGTTAAACATCATGATACCAATGATGAGAAAATCAACAAACAGGCTGCCGGGACCCTATAGACAAGGCGGTACATCAGCAAGAGCAATACCGAGCCATACCAACGTCAAGGCACGATGGGGAAAAGACACAGGGAAAGGATGGGCGAGCGGTTTGTTGTGTCGAGACGTGGGAGACTTACACCTTTGCTCAGAGCGCCACCAGAGCCGACGAAGAAGCCAGCGCCAATGGAGCCGCCGATGGCGATCATGTGCAAGTGTCGGGTTTGCATGGGTCGCTCGAGCTCGACAACCCCAAGGCCATAGTGAGCTTTCTTGAAGGACTCCAGGTTAATGCCATTGCGCGTCATGAAGTTCTCGTCGGGAACCAGGGCCGCCCCCTTGGGGATGACTTGGGATGTGCCATCCTTCTCGGCGGCCGAGGGCTGCGACTCCACGGGCTCGGCCTTGGTCTTGGGGGACATCATGACGCCTGATTGCGGTTTTCGCGAGCCGATGCTCTCCGCGACTGTACTGATGGAAGGACAGGTTCACGGTGCTGGCCGCCAAGGTAAGCCGAGGAAGAGGGGAATGGCAGAAGGACGTGAAAGAAGAGGAGTGGTGGAACTGGCCGTTTTAAAATGAGGGATTGGCATCTGGAGGATTCGCAATGCCTGCGACTGGGAGGGTGGTATCGGGGTCCCGGACCTCCAAGAGAGATTAGGAAAAGGGAGGTGCTTACTGGTAGGGAGGGAACAAACGACCAACCATAAGCGACCGGGCGAGAGTTAGGGGACGGGTACTAGGGTACTATACCCTTCGACTGTCAAAGAAGTCAAAGGTAAGCAGTAACCATTATCCATGGCTCAGAGATATCTACCAAGTAGTATGACTGACTTTTTGATAGTGATATGTGAGTATCCATACCGGATCTCTGTAACATTGTCCATTGAATACAGCATGGTAACGTAGCTGGCTCATTGGGGGTTCTACTCGAGGATACAATGTCTAGCCCTCGGCCATGTCCGATGACTTCATGTTCAATGTTCCTTTGGCGGGCCGATAGCAATATATTTGCCTGGCTCTCAGTGGTCAGTTGGTATTGCTATTCTTGTTGTTCATGGTTCCTTGCGGGGCATCGAACAGGGAGCGTGAGCGGTCCGGGTCTCGGTCATGCAGCAGTCTGCTGACGGTGTACGGACTGTCCGAGGCAGCCTCGCAAAAGGCCCCGGAAACCGCCATTTTGGTGTGGTGTACTCCACATTTTGGAATGTTCGTTCGCTGGCCCGCCCCCAGATTGGGCGATCAATGGCTGCGAGCCGTCCGCGCCAAGTGACGGGTGGTGCGGAGAGCAGGGGCTCTATGGACTAGTGGCGTCGCAAAAGGGCCTTACATGAATGCCATGGATATTCATGATTTGATTTGTTACTCTTATCCGTGCAGCAAAGCTGTGCCATTCCAGGTCCCAGGTCATTCACATCGTCGACGAAGTTCAATTTCGATACAGTACATTACTGTAAAAGCAAGGTAAAACATCGACAAACGTTATTGCAGTTGAATGAATGTAAGTTAACCCTTGGCAGCAAGACTTCAAACTTAACAGAGCAATCAGAAGTGGCGCGACGGCTATCGCAATCTGTTTCGCGAGTGCTTGGCAAGCAGCGTGTCAGCCGCTAATACGTCCGTACCGCAGTAAGACCAGGTACTCCGTTGTTGACACCGGGTGGCCAGAGGCCGCCAGGCGTGGTTTGATGACATAACCAAGATCTCGTGAGCAGTCGGAGAGGGGGTGACGTTCACAAAGGGCGTGTACATAGAACGGATACTAGGGGGCCCGTAGTACAGAAATACGGTCTCGTTCCATTGCATGACTTCATGTACATGGACCAGCTCCGTAGGACCACACAGGAAACAACACACACGCCGAATTATGACTATATTCGCAGGTCCAAGGCGGGCACTTTGCCGGTCGTTCAGGAGTGAATAATGTAGAAAAGACCGGTGCTGATTAACATCATTTGAAGGCCCAGCAACGCGCGGATATAAGAGGCTCACCGAAAAGGTTCGAACGGCAACGTATAGGTCAAAGCTAGCTTTCGTTTGCAATTCCTTAGCACCTCTGGCTTTAACAAGCAGGGTGGCTGCTGATATGAGAGTTCCAAGAGGACAAGCTTGGCCTTGCACCGGCAATGTCCTCAAAGAATCCCAAGAGAAGGACTGAAGCCAAAGTCGCGCCTTGGAAAGTCATGTTCGGGTCCTGCAGGGCTGCTGCTGTTGCCGCCAGAGCCTATGTAGAGGCCGCGTGCTCTTCTTTGCAGGCTATTGCTATGGAAGACCATGATTTCTGTTGACTTCGTAGGCCTCTTCTGTCATCTGTAAGGATCACCCAGTATGTCAATGAGGATTACTATTCATGCAGCCAAAAATCTCTATTCGTACAACTTGAATCTTCTTTTAATATATAGCCACTGTAAACTAAAGTAGCGTCACTGTTTAAAGACGCAAGTTCAATCCCGGCGTTGCGTAACTTCGACGTTCCGGGTTGACTCCTGCTTTCTACCATTTTGCTCGGCCTTCCCCATTGAATCTATAGAAGAAATTGATTTCGCAATTAGAAGTGTTTCGCAAATGCAATAAGTTGCACCTTTGCTATCGCTGAGAGACTGTCAGTTTTTGGTCGACTGCACGGCCAGAGACAGCCAGAGTTAAGAAAATAGTTGTACGAATAAAACATTTTTGGCTGTGCAAATAGTAATACTCATGTCAATATGCACTGACGCCCGTCAGAAGTGTGATAAGACGGAGATTCTGATAGGGTTTTCTGAATAAATGATGCAAGGTTCATAGGAGGTTTACAGCGTGATCGAGATGATGTAAGTCATCAAAGGTGAGCAAAACACAGGAGCGCGGTAGAGCGACGTACGTATGCTGCGGCTTTCACCAACAAAAGCGCATGAGTCATAAAAAGTCGAGGCGAAAAGGGAAACAGGACGATGAAGGGAGGGAGCTGTGAGGTTTCGAGAGATACTGAGGCTTCATGGGATGGCAGGAGGGAAGTGAAGGAAGGATTGGAGTGAGGGGGGTTGTCTACTAGCTTATACAGAAGAGTGTTGGATAGACTAGTTGACTTAAGCAACAGCTGTTGGTTAAGGAAGCAGTGGAAATGCCTCAAGACTAAGGGGGCCAAGCCGGAAGAGACGGCTCCTGCCCGGGTAGGCAACAGAGGCCACAATAGATAAAAAGGGAGGAAATCCCTCACTAGGGGTCAGACAGACAGAGCAGAGATTTATCAATCTATTAGAATTCAACATAAAAAGGAACCGCATAACGCAACAAAGAGAGTCGAGGGGTGCGGCGCAAGTTTAAAATACGGCCTCCCCATGAATACGCGACTACGTTTACCATTTTGTTTCCCCCTGCACATCAAGGGTAGTGCGAGTTGTCCTGTGACCATCTAACATTCGCTGCCATGCTAGCGACCACTCCCAGAATCTCCGTGTCCCAGTGCTGTCACCACCGTGACCCTCCTGCTCCCACGAATACCCGCCTGTCCGATTCTGATGACCAATCTGTCTGTCTTGGATTCGGACACCTGAGCCCTGCCAGAGTATTTGACGCAGGGGCTGTCGGGGCCCTAGGGCATTCCAGCCGCTACTCGCCTGTTCCGTTCATACTCGTTGCCCTCTGGGCATCGATCTCCATATCATCATACTCGGTCGGCAGCCCACGATGGCCCACGCTCTTGCCGGCATTGTACCTAGGCGGGCTTGACGACACGCCCTCGTACACAGGCGGCGCCACATTTTCCCAGCTGACGCCTCTGCCGGGGTGGCCAGCCATGACAACAGCAAAGTGCATGCCTAGGGTCCGGCCCGTTCCCGTCCGCGTGGCGAGGTGAGCTTTGCCCACGGGCGCATACTTCTTGGAGACAATGAGCTCAATCTGTAACGAGTGGGTGACTTCGGCGCCGCTGGCCGTCTTAAGGTCGTAGGCATACTCTAGTACGCGCGAGTTTTTATTGACGACGTACCGGTTGACGAAAAAGTCAAAGTTTATGTCGACGATGCCTTCGTTGCCGCTGAAGTCCGACTTCCACCCCTCATACAAGTGCTTCTCGCCAATGATACGCCTCTCGAAGCGGATAATCCCCTTTTCGGTTGCGCTATCGTCTTCATTGCCAAACCTTGTCGCCGCGTGAGCAGTGGCGTTATGCTTGTCACAAGCTGGGGCAATCGACTTGATCGTCTCTTCGAGTTTCCATATCAGCTCCCTGGGCTCCCATAGGTCGACCGTATTGACCCTTTCGTTGTGGTTCATAAGCCCGTCGAGCCTAAGTATTACCTTGTTAGTGGCGGTGGGATAGATAACTAGCTTGTAGTCTGCGCTAGCCTTGATGGTTGTTGGCGGGAAGACGCGGACTGAGCGGTGAGTATATAGCGGCTCTGGAATGGATCTCTTGACGGGGAGAGTGCGCTCAAATTTGATGCGAGATGAGGGGTCGAAGCTTTTGCTGGATATGACGGCCTCCGCCTTAAACTCGTAGGTAATGGAGAGGAGAGGCGTATCAATGGAGGGTGGAAGTGAACCCTCGAGGAGAGAGGAGATGGGGAAAGTGTATAATCCCCTGCGGAGAGTCGTGGAATGATTAAGAAGATTCCAGGAATCGAGCTCTGTGGTTTCGTTTTGGCAGCCGTGGCAGTGGAATTGATAGGGCCGCATGTGGACAATATGGATACTGAGATTTGCCTTGAAGCTTTCGACCTGAACACTCTGATCCTCGATAGAAAGCACCATTTGCCGCGAGAACAAGGCTCCGGAGCTATCCTCGGCGGTTCCGTAAAAGACCATGGGCGGGCTCTCGATGTTACAATCCAGTGTCGCTGCGGGGTCGGAAGGATATGACGATGATCCATAGGGGGCATTCCCGCTCTGAAAATCTCTGTTTGACGAGCGTCCAAAAGGGAGAGATAGGCGACGATGCTTCTTCACAGCGTTCGTGATTTGCTCAGGCATATTGACTGTAGTCATAACGGCCCGCTACTGCCTGATGGAGCTGGTGAACAAAAGCCCGTATGATCCGTAGCGTCTTCAGTCCGTTGTTGATAGGCAATGACTCCTGGGCCTGAAATTCCTCTGTGAATCTTCAACTGGCTAGCGTTCTTTCTGTGCACGAGAATTAATCGATATGTGACGGAGTCCGAATCATCTGAATTTGTGGTCTTCGCTCAGCAGCCAATAGACGGAGAAGGTGGTATCGCATAATATGCCGGATAACAAAGCCGCTGTAATGCAGTAGATCCCCTGACCGTGCCATGTGAAACATCTTGTTCGAGGCCTGGGCGGAAGGCATAAAAGGAGTGTCTGGATCAGGATGGGCTACGTGCTTACGGAGGCCTCGATGCTTGTACCGTGACTATGAGCGTTGGCTGCTGAACTGTTATGGACGACCAACACAGCCGGAACCCAGCTATCACGGACAGCGAAATGTACGAAGTATAATGATGAGAAGCAACAGCGAGCATTCAAAGCCGCACCGGCAGCATTTTCCAGGCTTGGTTCCAGTGCCACTCGGTGTGGTACCACGGTCAGCGCATTCTTATCCCCACCTGCAAAAGTCCCGGCCTCGATCCTTCATGCGAAATTACAAGGAAGCGTGCTCCATCTAAAGGTCGAAAAGAGAACGTGATTTGTTGGTTCATGAAAAAATAAGTGACAAATAATGCATGTTGGCTCTATCATCAGCTGCACCTTTCGCCCGCCTTGACGTTTCGCGTTCGGCACTTGTCACCGGGTGGTACGGACGAATGCAGCCACATCTGCTGTAGCTAGCAGCATAATTACGGCTGATACGGAAAAGCTGGACTGCGGCCCGTACCGTGCTATAGACGCTGATAATAAGAGTTGTCTGAACCAGAGTGTCGGGACTTTTAACCCCTCTTCTCGGGTGCCGCTTGGCCGCCGCCTTTCCCGCCGAATTCCTGGCCTTGGCCGTCAAGAACTATGCTGTGCTGTCTCTGTGTTCATTTTGACTAAGCTTGTACTGTCGGTCAGCTTTATCTGCTAGAGGAGTCTAGATGAGCTTCTTTCCCAGTCTTACCTCACAGTTCTCAGCTCAAATAAGCTGCCATACCCTATGTTAAGCGATTACCCTCGAGGCCATTAAGCATCAGAACAGGGCTCTTATATATCCCAAAATTCTCCAGGCTTCCAAGTCAAAGCCATTGTCCTGATCCTCTCTTTAGGAGCCATGGTTCCCCAGCAGAAGATCGTTGTCATAGGTGGTGGCCCAGTTGGGGCCTTATCGGTTCTGTACGCAGCAAGAAGAGGATACGTGGTAGAGCTATACGAGCTCAGGGACGGTGTGTTCTGATCGGTATAGCTTCTGGCATATTACTAAACCAACCTAGATCCGAAGCCAACCCTGAGGAGTTCTCCGAGTTCTTCGACAACGAATTTCCTGGTATTATTCCTAATCTCCTCTCGGCCGAAGAGGCCACTCGTCAATTCGTCGAGCACCAGAAGATTCCGCTTAAGTCTGTCAAATGTGGCGAGTTAGGCTACAAGGACGACGCTGTTCTCCTCGGCGACAGCTCTCATACTATGACACCTTTCCATGCTATGGGTATGATCACAGGCCTCGAAGACGTACGGATCTTCTTCGAAGAGTTCCGTAACCCTGCCTTTGCTGCACTAGAAGAGATTCAGGGCAGTCAGAAGCCATTCTGCGCACCCGGTACAGTTCAAGCGTATACCGATTTCTGTCTTCCCGATGTGCACGCTACGGTGGATCTGGCTGCTGAACACTACTATGAGCTGCGAATTGGTGGAAGATCGCCAGCGGCCAGGACGAAGAAAATAGTCGAGGCATTCCTTAGTCGCTGGGCTCCATCGTGGGGCTGGACAACCTTGTACGCGAGGATCCAATTTGGACATGAGAGGTTCACTATTGTGAGAGAGAAGGAGGCACAGCAGAATAAGATCATCAAGAGGGTACTTACGGGTGCGGTGGGGCTCCCTGCGAGTGCGGCTCTTGCTGGATTTGTGACACTACTGCTGTTGCATGGGGAATGATCTGAATGTCACCATCAAGCTAGTGTTGTCCAGCTCAATATAAATCCGATGCAACCTCTCTCACTAACTCTCGAAAACCAGTCATCGCATCGAACAGTATCGCGTTGGCCAAACGGGCCAAACAAAAGTGGAATGCACACTCTAGCAGATGTAGCTGATAGTGGCGTTTATAGGCGTGGATTTCTGAACGTGACATCCCCCCCCCCCTCTCTCAGATTAGGAGATTAGGAAGTTGCCGAGATGATCTGAAGAGTCTAGTGTTATAGCCGCTGGCCCGGTCTGCTTAGGCTGGTCTGTAACGGTGCTGCCGATAGCTACTAATGGAGTCAGTAGCGCTGATCGCTTAGCTAACAGCGTTGAAAAACTTGGTTCCCGTGGCAGGACTCGAACTTGTAATCTCTTGAATTCGTGATCCTTCTTTGTAGTCGCGACTCGTGTGGAAGTTACAGGCGGGGACTACTTCCTCCTTCCGGGCTCATAACTATCAAACGATGAGCGATGCAATCTACATGTAAAGACTCTTGAGTTCTAGCTAATTGAGACGGAAAAGTGATTCCTTTGATCTTGGGCCATTGGGGCCTGTGATGCATGACTAACCAGGTTCGCGATGCGGATATAGCGTTGGGTGCGTGTTGGGGGCGTAGGGCCTCGAGATTGAGCTATTTGTAGCTTCAATGAGGCTTGATCCGTCAATGTGATGAATGCAGCGAGGTTTGATCCCTGAATGCAATCACCGAGTCATCAATGTAATGTGGTGATGTGACAAACAGAGGGTGTTTTTCGTTCGGTTCCAAGTTCTCGCCGAGGCTAGTTACATGGTGATGTAGTTAAGTAGCGTTGCCGGTATAGAGTTGTTGGAGCTTAAATAAGGTGTTTTCGTGTACGGACCACGGACTACGGAGTAGCTATTGCTTGGGCCGGTGCCTGGGCGATGACACAAGAGGGAGGGCGACCGGCGATTTTTTCCCTCCTTGCGGCTGTGTTGCAATAATTATACGTCCGAGTTGAACTGCGGCCCGTGCCATGCTACTCCGTACTCCATACGTCCGGTTGTTATCCACCGTCGCGTGGGCTGATATGCGTCAATGCCTAACAACCGCTAAAGGCGAACGGAAGCGGGGTGAACATTATTAATATATATATCCTTCCGTGGGACCCAATAGAGCCACGGGTACCCGTGGCTGGAAGCTCCCACGGGACCCGTGGGGATTATGTAAGCGCCGCCGGCCACCACTGAAGCCAACCACTGAAGCCGACAACTAGACCGCTATAACTATCCATACTACATATAACTTAAGGTAGGTACTACTGCTGGGGGTATTGTATCTAACTTTTGAGACTACTAGCCTTGCTGGCCTTGCTGGCTTGCTAGATAGATTGAATGCAAGCCTACTACCTCTCTGACTTGCTGGCCTATTGGCTTGCTGGCCTGGTAGCCTGCTGGATTGAATGTAAGCCTGCTGCCTCGCTGACTTACTGGCTTTGCTGGCTTGCTGGCCTTGCTGGCTTGCTGCTGGCCTTACTAGCCTGTCGACCTGCTGGCCTACTGGATTGAATGCAAGCCTACTACCTCTCTGACTTGCTGGCCTGTTGGCTTGCTGGCCTACTGGCCTTAATTGCCCTTGCCTACCGTGGCTACTTACCTACGTGACACGCGTATTTGGGTGGTGGCTGCTAACGCTGAATTATAGCGGTCTAGTTGTCGGCTTTAGTGGTTGGCTTCAGTGGTGGCCGGCGGCGCTTACATAATCCCCACGGGTCCCGTGGGAGCTTACAGCCACGGGTACGGACTACCCGTGGCTGTATTGGGTCCCATCCTTCCGTCAATCATGCACCCTAACCAACGGCTGAGTGACTTTTGCAAGCCACACCGCCTCACTATGGGCGACATGAACACCAAGAACCACATGCCGGGCTATATCTCAAAAGACCCTGGCAGCAATGCAGCAAAGGCTCCTGGTCCGGCCAACATACAACTTCTGCCACTACAAGCTAGGCAAGCACGACCTGCCAGACCAGCGCCAGTTCAGAGCAATCACAGCATCAAGCATCAGGATAGCATTGCTGCCTATGCGCCTCAGCTGCCAGATACGCCACCAGACTCCTCGCCTGTCGTTACCTTGGTAGCAGCCGAGGATGTGCCCTCGGTACCCGGACATGGGATTAGAGTATCGAAGGCCAAAGGTGTCACGGTAATTATGACACTTGCCGGCATTAGCTTTCTGAATACGATGGGCTCTGGCATTCTCATCGCCGCCTTGCCTCGTATATCCCAGGACGTGGGTCTCTCAGACGGACTGATCCTATGGCCGGCCGCCGTCTATGCTCTTGCAGCGGGATGTTTGCTACTCATATTTGGCGCAGCCGCAGATGCAATTGGGGCTAAATTGGTGTGGGTCGTCGGAAGCTTTCTCTACGTCGTGTTCACTATTGCCATGGGACTGGCTAGGACTGGTATCCAGATCATTCTGGTTCGAACATTCCTGGGTGTTGCGATATCCATGTGCCTACCCACGGCTGTCAGTCTCATCACCAACACTTTTCCAAAAGGCACTTGGCGCAATACCGCATTTGCCATGAACGGCATGGGTCAGCCTCTGGGATATGCGTTAGGCTTGGTGCTAGGCGGCATCTTCACCGACACAATCGGTTGGAGATGGGCATACTACATGATGGCGATCGTTAACTTCTGTCTCTCAACGGCTTCGATCTGGTCATTGCCCTCGGTGAAACCACAGTCGGAGAAGAAGTGGACTCGTCGCTTTGCCGAGGACATAGATTGGCTAGGAGCTGTGATTTTGAGTGTAGCTCTTGGTCTGTTGCTATTTGTCTTGGCTACAATTACGACATCTTACCGGAGTATTAGCAACGCTCAGAACATTGCTTTGCTGGTCATATCCCTTGCTCTCCTAACCGCTTTTCCTTTCTGGATGAATTACCAGACCAGAAACAGAAGGCCAGCACTTATTCCGAACAGTCTTTGGAACAAAGCTTCGTTCACTTCGATTTGCGTGTCGGTCTTCTTCTGTTGGGCGTCTCTGAATGGAATCGAATACTTCACTACTCTTTAGTAAGTCCTTCTATGCTCCTCCTACGAGACCGAGCGAAGCATAGCTAACAAAGCACGAATAGCTTCCAGCAAGTGCAAGGTCTACCGGCCTTGCAGAGCTCTATCCGTTTCCTCCCTCATGTCATCATGGGCATTTGTGTCAACGCCGCCACAGCGTATCTCATTTCACGCGTCAAGATTCGGACGCTTGCCGTGGTCTCTGCTGTGATCACCATGATAGCACCACCTCTTATGGCGACCGTCAAGATAGGCGAGAACTACTGGTACGCTCCGTTCTGGGCTTTGTTCCTGTCACCAGTAAACCCTGATGGTATGTCTTGCTACTCATTTTCTCTTGCTCACCGTCGCAACCCGTCTTCTATCATTATCGTTGAAAATCTGACATGTGTCTAGTTCTCTTCACGGTGTCCAACCTCGTCATCTCCGAAGCATTTCCAAGGGATACGCAATCGCTGGCAGGAGGTGTCTTCAGCGAGGTCTCACAGTTTGGTAATTCAGTTGGTCTCGCTGTCACTGCGGCCATTGCCGCATCTGTTACTGAGCACTCAGGCGTCCAAGACCATAGAGATGCATTGATGGAAGGCTTCCGAGCTGCCTTCTGGACTATCTTTGCTAGCACGGCGATTGTAGTTGTAATTTGTTTCTTTGGGTTGAAGAGAGGGGGCTTTGTTGGGAAGAAGGATGATTGAGAGGACTGCGCTCGACATAGTAGCACTGAAGCTGTTGGCCTGGTTTGTTTGGACATCGACTATAGGACCAAACTACCAATAAGCAGCACAACAGCACCATTTAATACGGGCTATTTACAAATATCCCGGCAGCGCCTGAGCAGCCTGAGCAGCCTCCCTGAGCCAGTGATTTGATCACAACACGGGTGGTGTCACTAGTATGTGTAGTGTTACTATACTCTATTTGCTCCTTTATGTCGGCTCAATGAAGCATTGATAGATCCTAGCAGCCCTGCTGGCATCCCTACCTACCCTAAGGCTTCGGCGTTCCAGCAGACTTTGGCGCCGATTCCGCCTTCTAGTGGCGGGGACTGGCGCCGTCAATGTGGATATATGATCTCGAGGTCATGCACAGAGACTCCATTTGACGTTAGTTCCGGATTGAACCGTGGGATTTCAATCGATACGAGAGAAGCAGCCACGAGTACTCGGCAAGGTGTGACTACTTTGTGCCCAGTTGCTTGTTTGTTGGTAACGCTTCTGTCATACTCCATGCCCCCCACGTTCCCCACACCCCCTCTGTTGCCGATGAAGCTTTCCCCCACCTAACCCACATTCAACATCATCACCATCGGGTTTTCCGATGCCCTTCAAGTCAACCCTTAATCCTCAACCTTTCAAACCCCATTCTCTACACCATCGCTACGCCAAATTCCTTACCCATCTCCTGACCGACCATCTCCTTTCCTGCATGCCATCATGCCGTCCGACATACTCTTCCTGTCTCCCACGGTCGTCACCGGCGATGAAGGCGCGGAACCCTTCATCGCCGACGTCCTCGTCTCCGACGGCCTCATTGCCGAAATCGGGGCCCCGGGTTCTATAGAGGGTCGCTCGGCTCGACGCATCGACGCAAAGGGCCATTATCTCTCGCCAGGCTTCATCGACATGCACGCTCACTCCGATCTATACCTCCTCACTCATCCGGACCACGAACCCAAGATTTCCCAGGGGTGCACTGTAAGTCCAGAGAACAAGCTCTACCTTCCGACCCAGTTGGCCCGTTGGCATTAACTTCCGATGCCCCATCCAGACCGAGGTCGTCGGCCAAGATGGCATATCCTATGCCCCAATCCGCAATCCACGCCAACTCCAGGCCATTCGGGACCAGATTGCGGGCTGGAACGGCAACCCGACAGATGAGGAGTGCCGAACAACCCACAAGGGCGTGGGCATGTTTGAATGGCAAACGGTGGGGGAGTACCTGGAGTGCTTAGAGCGGAACCGGACTGCGACGAATGTCGCCATGTTGGTGCCGCAGGGCAACTTGCGATTGCTTGCGTGTGGGCCATACGACACTCCCGCGACACCCAACGAGATTCAAGATCAGGTGCAACTCTTGCGGGAGGCCATGGACCAAGGCGCAGTGGGAATGTCCAGGTGAATTCCGCCCCTCGTCCCCACGAGTCGAAGCCATTCTGACTCCGTTTCGCAGCGGCCTGACGTACACGCCTGGCATGTACGCCTCCACGTCTGAGCTCGCCATTCTCTGCAAGGCCCTGGCTGCCGAGTATCCTGGCGCATTCTACGCCCCTCATCACCGAAGCTATGGCTTCCGTGCCATCGAGAGTTATGCCGAGATGTTGGAACTAGGCCAGACCACAGGATGCCCCGTTCGTACGTCGTCACCGTGCCCATCATTGTGACCCTTGTGTTCTTCTGATGGAAACCATCGCTGACGCATTCAGATCTCACACACGCCACACTCAACTTCTCCGAAAACAAAGGCAAAGCCCCAGTTCTGCTCTCCATGATCGACAAGACCCTTGCGCAAGGCGTAGACGTCACGCTTGATACCTACCCTTACCTTCCCGGATGCACTACCCTCGCCGCCTTGTTGCCCAGCTGGGCATCTGCTGGCGGGCCATCCGAGACGCTGCAGCGATTGGAGGACGCAGAGACGAGAGAGAAGATACGGGTGGCCGTCGAGGTGACGGGGTGTGACGGTGGTCACGGGATACCAACCAACTGGGATGAGATTCAGGTGGGTGTTACCTTGCTCAATACGACTCTACTGTGTTTGCTCAACTAATCGTACCGTCGCACAGATTGGCTCCACGAGCGACCCGTCTCTGTTGTCCTACTCTGGCCGCCGAGTAGGCGAGGTTGCTCGCTCGCTCGACAAGCCGCCAATTGAAGTATTCTTCGACATCCTGCGAAAGGACCGACTCGCGACGAGCTGCCTCATGCACATCGGCAATGAAGAGAACGTGAGGCAGATTATGCAGCATCGCGTCCATATGGGCGGTAGCGATGCGATCCTGCACGGAAAGACGCTTCATCCTCGAGCATACGGCACCTTTACTCGCTACCTGGGTTAGTTTCGATGACCTCTGCCACGGCATACGCCTCCGTTATCCATGCGCTAACTTTCCAAGGTCACTACTCTCGCGAACTGGCCATCTTCCCTCTGCCCGCCATGGTCGCTCATCTCACCTCGCGGCCGGCCAAGCGTCTCTCCGTCTATCCCCACCGCGGCCGAATCGCCAAGGGTTCGGCGGCGGATCTTGTGCTGTTCGACCCTGAAGCAATTCAGGATATGGCGACGTTTGAGGAACCAAAGCTACCAAGTCGGGGGATCAGGTTCGTTCTGGTGAACGGAGAGGTGGCACTCGATGAGGGCAAGATGACAGGCGCGAGGGGTGGGAAGACGTTGAGGAGGATGAAGGATGGCACAGTCGCGGCGAGAAGTCAGCAGTAGCGAAGAACAATGTGAGAGGTAAACGAGATTGCGTGATGCTCTCTGACACGTACGTAAACTATGTTACTATATGAACAGGCCGTCAGGCTGCTTGGACAGACCCTGCCTTACCTCTTACACTGTGTCCCGCTACTCTCGGCCCTTGGTGTGTTCGTCTTGCCTCAACAAACTACTGAAATCCACAATGAAAATCAGGGTTCACCGGGACAATTTTGTTAATCTGATAGCAGTCCCACGATACGGCCATTTAGGGCCTTCTTCAAAGCCAACCGTCGTTGGTGAAGTCTTCGATGAGGCAATGGGTTTGATACTTCATCCCTCCTCAGCGTCATCATTTTAAAGGTTTTGGGAGCCAATGACTCTCTCGAGGCGGGTTACTTACAAGCCATATATCAACAAAACATGACCTGTCCAGATGACAACTCTCCACCCAGTGTGTGGTCCAAAAGCTCCTCAAACCCCTCTTCATTCAAGGCAGCACCATGCCTTCGGATACTGTCAGCAGGTGAGTGTATGCCCGTATCTTATGGACCTTACCGATGGCAGCTTGTGAGAGAGTGAGACCTCGCTATAATGTCATTAATCTTCTCTGGTGAGAGCAAATATGCCCGTGGATGAGCCTTTATCCTATCCCAGGCCTGGATAGGCGTGATGAGACCGTTGCCAAGGTCAAGTCTCGAGCTGAGCGCCAGCAGCCGCTCGGCGCTGGCGCCCTTCGGCATTGCAGCAAGCTGATTAACCTCGGGGGCGATGTTTCCAGGGATAGCGCAATATGCGAGTGGGGTGGGTACGCAAGAATCCGAAGCAGGAGAATCTTGGGATAAAGCTAAATCTCGACGCACATACTCCAAGCATGGTTTCTCGAGCCTGCGTACACTGTAAGGGAATTGGAGCAACCGCGGGTTTACGGTCCTTACCTCATGACAAATTCAAGGCCAAACTGAGGGCTTAGCATTGAATCTGTTGTATGTGGTGCATCTTGCAGGTTTGCAATATGTCCTGTTTCCTGCATATCTGTGGCGGAGCCTGCGTTCTGTCGACTGCCCCCGGAGGTCTTTTCAGAACTCTTGGCCTGGCTCCGCATATTCGCTTGATCTTTATCTGCAGTGGTTTCCTCGTACTCATATGGCGGCATAAATTGGTTCAGCTGTTCTTGAAGGGACCTGACAAGTGCCACGCAATCTGCATGCGCGAGTCTAAGTCGGCCAACTTCCGCTTCTAGGCCAAGAACGTACTGTTCTGTACGAACTCGATGAGTTCTTAGTCGCCGTCAGTGATATGCAAGTATATTTCTTCGCTTTCAGCCCTCACCTCTGAGAACGGCGAATCTGCTCTCGTCTTTGGACATAGGCTGTGGTCTGCGGGTCCGAGGCGGAATCATTTTGCTCCTGGTTAGCCGAGGCTGCTGGGGGTGGATCCGCTATTCCCTTTAGAAATGCAAAGTATTTGTCGCCAAGGGTGCGGCGGGCATGCTTCCAGAGTGTTTCCTGTCCCGCTGCCGTCGTCTGTGTTTCCTTCGGGCTGGACATCGTGGTTGAGCGAATGCTGTGCGGTGTGTGAGCCCCCGCAGCCGTTGTGCGGTCGCTTGGCCTGAAAACCCCTGCTCCACTAGCAAGCTGCTAACACAGGGACGAAAGAATTTTTACAGGGGAGAGTTGGCACGGATTGGGGAAGCATTGGAAAATAAGCGCTAGAGTAGTCCGTAGGAGAGAATCTCCCCGGATTGCACCTTCTGTGCTGAGAAAGCCTGGACCTCAAGAAGATCAATCCCACCGTCAACTCCAACGCTCTTCGATTCCAAGATGAGCTATACAAACGAGCAGGCCATGCCGCCCAGTGCATCTTGAGCTCGAAGGGTAGGCCATTGATTCTAAAAGACGCTCTACCTTACCATGTTGACGGACTTGCCCAACCCTCGGCCCACGGCAAGGCTCATTGCCGTGGGCGGTGAGGGTGTCAGCCTATCCGTAGCCACGGTGGTATCTTCTTGCAGGAGAACAAAGGATTCGGCGAATTGTGACACATAATCTAAATAGACAATGTGTATTTTTTTTTACTGACTTACACTTAATGTTCACGAATAGCTACGGCCTCAGTCGCACCAAGAATGCTACCACAACTGCTGGCAAGGGGAGGGTGGCTGGCCTGCCTGGCTCGGCAGCTACGAGACCTTGATTTAGGGACTGGCTCCGGCATCTGGGCTATTGAGATGGCTGGGCATTCATGTTTCTCCTATACGAGTTTGCATCGATCTGAGGAGTTCGTTTTAGAAATATCCTCACCTGCTTGTTCACGGCATTGACTTCAACTTGATACAGCCTCAATGGTAGGTGTCGGTATTATCCTTCACTACCTACCTTACCCACTGACGGCTTGCGGGATTCCCCCAGCTATGAGACCTCCGCAGCTTTTAATTCCTGTGTTCTGGAGGTGATTCGCCATGTGATAATATGGCATTGTAGTCCGTGCTCCGTACAGATCTGACACTCCGTGTTGAATTGGTCCGTGCGTTGTTTCCGAAACAAAACGGAGCTAAGCCTGTAAATTTCCCGAACTAAAGCGTAACGGGATCTTGGATCGTCCTACTCCATATGTCAGCTTACAGCCACCCCAATCATTGTTGAGGAAACATCCGAGTCAGGCAGCTCGTATTCTGAGGATTGTATCTGATGGCTTAGAAATAGCGATACAATGGCTGATTACCCATACTTCATGCAACCGAAACAACACTAAGTACGAGGGACTGTATGTGATGAGTCAACAGTCACTTATGGCTCCACAGGGAAAGTAAACCGTACATGAATGGCATTAATCGCGTCCTTACTATATAAAGTGCCCGACACCGTTCTTGTTCTCCGTCCAATTTCATTTTATATCTCAAGCCGCAATACATCAAAATGAGTGTACCGTGCAATTTCCAAATCTACAGCCGGCGTCAGCAGGGCCTTGCAGAGACGAGCCGTTTGATTCTAGAGTATTCTGGCGAAAACTATGCGAATGCCTTTGTTGAGGTAATTCCATTGTCAAATCTACATTTATCTTGCCAAATCTAATCATTACATAGGATTGGGAGCGAGAAAAAGACACTACCCCGCTACAACAGTTGCCTGTGCTTCGAGTCCTGAGAGAGGGTGAAAAATGGGTAAATCTCGATTGTATTTCATAACCATAGTATTGCCACTTACGACCTCGACAGGAGCAAATCTCAGAAAGTCATACCATGGAACGATTTCTATCTCATACATTGGGACTCATGGGCACGACGCCACTTGAAACGGCGCGTATGGACATGTATCACGCGGCCTGGACCGACATCATGTCTATGTTCATGTGGAAGGTTTGGCGTGCTCCCAACGACGACTTAAAACGCCAGGGAGCTTCTGAGTTCTGGGTCGAATTCCCCAAGTTCTTAAAGAAACATGATTTGATTCTGAAGCTAGCTGAGGGGCCATTTTATTCGGGATCTCGTGTACGTCTATACACATTGCTATTGTATCGTTGATCAAGTACGTTGCTAACATGAACGATACAAATTTGCAGCCGTCTCTTCCAGACATCTACGCATTCACATGGCTCAACCGATTTATCACGAAATGGCTTCCTTCACCGCCTGACCTGATTACAGAGCCAAATTACCCTCATATATGGGCACTTTGGAACGGTGTGCGGGAACTCGAGGGAATCAAGAATTACATAGAAAGTGGCCGGTGGAAACTTCTTGAGTAGTCTTGTTCTTAACAAAGACAAGACAGGATATTTTGTTGGGGCGATGGAACAGACCCCGGATCGGTAAAAAGAGAAACCCACAAAAAGACGGCGGAAGACCGAGGACTCTAATTGTACCCGGACATACAAGGGGGCATCCGTAGCCGTTAGAACAGATAAACCCTCATCCTCTTACAGTCTTAGCAATCGAGTCCTTGGTTTTCTTCCCATTTTGAGATTGGCGTTTGATGCCTTTCTTCGACTTTGTGTCTTTAAATTACACACAAAATGAAATCTATTCCAAGTTCAGTCGTGTAAAGTCTCATGCATCTATGCTAAGCCTCATATGCGACGCAAAGCACGCTCTACATCCGTCGCCTCCTGCGGAACTATTTAATTTTACAGCCCTGAAACCCGGTCCTCCGTTGAAGACCCATAGGCCCGCTTGTCTGTCACCTCTCTTGTTCTTACGCCTCGACTCGAAAGGCGAAGGTTTTCAGTACCAAGCGGCTTGAAGTCATTTCAGTCCTTCATGGTCCTATCTCTCTCTCAACATCGTTCCACCTGCCTGTGCGCATGGGACCGAGGGCCCGTAACTTGGCGAGCCAGGTCTGTAAGTCACGGACTCCACCATCACCGCGCTCGGTGCGTTGTTCCAGCCGCTCTAGGGCCAACGTGTACTCCAATAGGGCCTCGTAAATCCACTTGATGCTGGCGTAGTCCTCCAGCAGGTCCTTAATCTCGTCAATATAGGCAGCCTTCTCGTTTACGGTCAGAGCCCGTGCGATGGTCTGTCGATTACCGTGGTCGACAATTTGCGACATCAAGAATTGATGGTAATACCACAAACTTTGGTCATCGGGGCCGACGTTTAAGGCACTCCGCACGAGGCTTAGCTCCTCGACGAGGAAAGCCGCTCGCATCTTATCGTCGGCGCCTCGCCCTTCGAGAAGTGCCGGGGTGACCTGGTTTCGGTTGTGCCACGCGGAAAAGTTGGATAAGTTGCGCCGGATCATCTCAGTCGTGTACGCGAACTCTTCTTCGGCCATACTCTTCCCCCGCAGCTCGGGGCTTTCAAGCTTAGCCACCACGATCCTCCTATAGCCCCAGGCATGGAAGTTGCGTTGGTCCTTGTTAAGCATCTTGGACGTTAGATCGAGTTCTGTCTCCCACATTTTGCGTGCGACCGGAAGAGGCAGTCGAATAATAGCTTGCGACAGGATCCATTGCCGGAAACCCCAAATCCAGTAGTACTTGGGAAGTCCCATCAAAAGCGGTATAGAGAAGGCGAGTTCAGACTGCAAGAATTTGCTGAAGCAGGTTGGGGGGGAAAAGCGGGGGATCGCTGCTATAGTAGACCCTTCCGCTGCTGGCTGGTCGATGTGGTCACTGGTGTCTAACAGATGTCCAAGCGCTGTGTTACTTCGACAGGGTCAAGAGAATGGACCAAAGAAGAGATAATGGCGTATTTGGATTGGAGCAAAGCAGAAGATGAGCGTATTGAAGCCCAGGTCGCTGAGGAGACAATCCTTTGGCAAGCAAGAGAAGGGGTGTGAAAGAAATCTGGCGAAGGATAGAAAAGGATAGTAGGGAACAAGCGGCTTTGCACTCGGCGGAGGATATATCAGAGCAGTATATTTTCGTCAAAGTATAGCAGATTCATTATTTTACCACCTCGCGATTTGAATCGGCAGGAAGGAGAAGCAGCTTCACAGCGTGGCGCGGCACGGAAGCAGAGCACTTTTGGTTGACCTAAAACAACGCGCCGGGGGGTCAGTATATCAGCCGCCCCAGGAGACCCTTGGCTTGAAATATCCACTCTATCTCGGAGTTCCGCTTTCCCGCCTTTGGCCCCCAAACTCCAGGCTTCGGTCGGACCAACAAATTGCTCAGTGGAGAAGTTGTCTCTTCTCCAGCAAGCACCAACAAGTCCTTCCATCTGAATCAACGTTTACTTATTGCTACAGAACAAAGAGCATAAGAACACCACCAAGAATCTGATACCGATAAGTATTCGTGCCCAGATCCTCAAAACGCTTGATCAGATCAACGGGAAACTGCTGCGCTCTATCAGCGGCAAGTGCGCGCAGTAAGTTGTCAATGCCGAGTGGCCAGCGGTTTTTCTCAAACGGGGGCTCTTCACAGTTGAGTTCCCGTGCTTTGCTGCATTGCGGCGGCAGGCGGGGAAGCCAGAGATGGTGACAAAGAAAACGTAGGATGCCGCGACCCAGAAGAGGGCTTTGATAGCAAACTGCACTTGCATCTTGATGTCGATGTGGGTTGAAAGGCGCTGTCTGTGAAAGCAGACGTGATGCCTCGACCTTGAAATATATTGAAGTTTTGGAAACCATTTTCTGCGCAACTTCGAAGAGTTTCAGAGGCAGCAAAGAGAGAAAGAATAAGACGATATCAAGAACAAAGACCTGCTTCTAAAACCGCAGCCTCAAACTGCAAAACGTCATGAGCCGGAGCCAACGACATACTCGTACGACCCACGGGCAGGGAGCGGGATGTCTAGTTAGTCCGATGCCGGAAATCGGGCCCAACTCGCGTCCAACTCGGGTCCAGCTCAGATCCCAAACTCTCAAGTTACATACCGCCACCATCACACTCTCTTCGTTTTGTTCCCATTGACTTGGTTTGAGATCAGTGACGCATCAGTCGGATCAACAATCGCACGATGGCGTACCCAGAGAATGTCGGCATCAAGGCCATGGAGATTTATGTCCCGGCACAGGTGAGACCCCCCAGTTCACATTCAAATCTTGGTCAGTTCAGGACTTTGACTAGAAAAGTGCCTGGACCAAACCCTTTTCGAAAAATACCAAGGCGTTTCAGCCGGAAAGTACACCATTGGACTGGGCCTCCAGTACATGAACTTCTGTACCGATAGAGAAGGCAAGTCCCATATGATTACGCGTCTTCTGAGGGTGGAAACCATCAGGCAAACCAAGTCCTCTCCAGCAATCACATGCCGGGCTGACCAACCTGTGCAGATGTCTGTTCTCTGGCCCTCACGGCTGTCTCCTCACTGCTCCACAAGTTCCATATTGATCCCAATTCTATTGGACGTCTGGAGGTGGGCACCGAATCCCTCATCGACAAGGCCAAGTCTGTCAAATCAGTTCTCACGACGCTGTTCGAGCCATCCGGCAACACAAGTCTAGAAGGTGTCGATACAATTCACGCCTGCTATGGCGGCACCAATGCCTTGTTCAACGCCGTCAATTGGGTGGAGTCTCGCTCATGGGACGGTCGAGATGCCATTGTTGTTACGTCGGATATAGCCCTCTACAAGGAGGACTCCTCCCGTCCAACCGGTGGCGCTGGTTGCGTCGCCATGCTTATCGGTCCGAATGCGCTGCTTTCCCTAGAGCCAAGCCTGCGAGGTGTCTACATGACCAACACTTTCGATTTCTACAAGCCTGACCTTAAAGTCGAGTTCCCCATCGTCAACGGCCATGAATCTATTGTCTGCTATCTGAGCGCTCTAGATGGATGTCACAAAGATTTGCTCCGTCGTGCTGAGGCGGCCAAGAACAAGCCCAACGGAGATGGACCTCAGAGTGTGAAGAATGTCCTCGACCTCTTTGACTACATGGCGTTCCATACCCCAAATTGCAAACTGGTTAGCAAGTCATACGGTCGACTCAAGTACAATGACTGTCTGACATCGACCGACGCTGCTGACTGGGAAGGAATCCCCGATGAGCTCCGCAAGCTAGGCTACGAGGAGTCATTGAAAGACAAAGCATTGGAGAAAGCTCTCATGGCTGTGACAAAGGATCAGTTCAAGAAGCGTGTTGAGCCATGTATTGTGGCACCCTCCTTGTGCGGCAACATGTACACTGGCAGTCTCTACTGCTCTCTCATCAGCCTGATCAGCAACATTGATCTTGCAGCCGCAGCAGGCAAAACTATCGGCATGTTCAGCGTAAGTGACTGGATCTCTGTTTACTGAACCGCCACAGAGATCATACTGACCTGAACGGACGCATTAGTATGGGAGTGGCGCTGCCAGCACCCTCTTTGGCCTGATAATTACCGGTGATCTCACCAAGATGGTCCAGAAAATCGACATAATGGATCGTCTGAAGCAGCGACACATCTCGACCCCCGAGGAGTACGAGAAGGTGAATTATGACAATACAATCAATCTCTTTGCGAAGGCTTACTAACTCGGTTGCACCAGGCCTGCGCTCTCCGATTGAATGCCTATGGGAGCAAGAGTTACCAGCCTGTCGGCGATGTAGCCTCCCTGGCAGCTGGAACATACTACTTGGATAACATCGATGAAGTGTATCGGAGGACTTATGCTATAAAGCGTAGTGAATAATTGCGTCGAGGTTCCGCCGCATCCGTGCTGGAGTCGAAGGGAATGCTTATAGAGGCAAGGAATGCGCATATCAGAATTAGACAAGTGTGATTAGAATATACACTCCGTAGTCTGGAACACGCTGGTTGCACCCACCGGGTTTGGTGCCGCCGTCAGTTCGTTTGGACGTGCGTGTCCTTCCATCAAGTCTCGCTCATTCCACAGTGATGCCTGGGCACTAACGCAAGGTGAATGTACAGCGTATATCCAGCTCCTGACGCTGGACTTTATGAAGAGCCACGCCGGCTCCATCATGAAGGCCTCGCCCATCCCGTACATCCGCGACGCGAAGCTGTGCGGCAAGCTGTTTGACACGCCACCATGCCGTGCATTCACCGGTTGTACCCAAAACTTACTTTTGAATGCTTTGCATCAGTAGGAATGCATTCCATGCCTCTTCTGGTGTGCGAAGGCTTTAAACCTTGCAGGGGCTGTAGAGTTTATAGAATCTCGGCATAGCTCGAAGTACCAAAGTATGGGGAAAACATGGTTGGAGCCTTGGCACACCAGAAGGGATATGATTTGCCGGTTCTATCCAATGCATACGTATGTTGCAATACTCGTAGGTGTGGTCCTCTAAGACGGTTGCCACTCAGCGCAATACACTCCATCTCCTTTCGGTACCGGCCCAAGCGGCCTTGGGTGCCGCATTTAACTTTGTCGCGGTACTTTTCAGTCTGCCTGATGTATGCGACTACTTCCGCATTGAGATGTCGTGGATTAGTTGCCGGACCTCGGGCCGCCACCGACTGGTTTGGAGACAAAATATTTCGTACCCTATGGCATGCTGGATGCAGCACATTAGCTGATGGCGTACCCAACATGGCACAGAGGCGTTTACAGCGGAGCCAGAGACTCGGATGTACTTGTCGATTACACTGGGTCCGTGAACTTAGCTAGGAGCGAAAACGGACTATTACACGGCTGTGTGGATATGGTCCTCTTGCTCTTGCGTCTTTACCATACCTACATGTGATGCAGGCGGCGTCTCAACTATAATAACAGCCTCACTTCAAGAACGGGATGTCTTGCCTTAGATCCACATTTATTACAAGGTCGCAAGAACAGAAACTTCAGCTGAAAAACTATATGTTACAGCTCAGAAAGTCCCTGCTCCTGGCAGCAAACATATTGAGAATGTTTTGGGCGTGAAAATTAGTTGGATAGTGCATATAAAGTAGACCCCCGCTGTCGCAGCTGCCTGCTATTGTCTAAACTCCATAGCGAGATTCGATCCATACCTTATGAGTCTCACGACATATCTGAACATGTTTTCTTTCCTCTTCCTTTTAGCAACCTCCGCTGCCCAGGCGGCCGCGTCATCTCCACAACTCAAAGTCCTCAGTTTCGGTGAAACCTCAAATGGCTTCAACAGCCCCACACGCGGTTGGACCTCATTCGGGATGCAGGTCCACTCCGCTACCGTTAATCCTCTCTTTCAGTTCAACCAGTCCAACATAATTCAGCAGTGCGATGTCCTCAACACAACTCTCAACGACATATATACATATTGCAACCTGGACTCAGGGTGGATGGGAAAGACTGACGAGTTCGGACGCATCACATACGACGAGTCTATCTTTGATATTCCCAAACTTGCGATGCACCTTCACAGCCGAGGGTTATTGCTGGGCGTGTATGTGGTGCCTGGGGCACTGCGTGCAGACGTCAACAAAACCATACTGGGAACTAATATCACCATCGGCGATGTTTGCACAGGAAGCGAGGGTTTGGGCAGATGTGTTTTCAATTACAGCCGCCCTGAAGTGCAGCAATGGCACAATTCTGTCGTTGAGCAGTTTGCATCATGGTTGGTTCCAAAATTTTCATCAGCATTATGCAGTCGCAATCACTTACATGAAATCTCTCAAGGAAAGTGGACCTTATCAAGCTTGATTATGTGACCCCTGGTTCTCCGGGCACGAAGGCGCCTCTTCCTGCGAACCAGAGCGCTGCGGTGGTCGCTTATCACCAAGCAATTGAGAACAGCTGCCGCCGAATGCGACTTAATATCTCCTGGAAACTAAACGTGTCGGAAGAATACTTCACTATCTGGAATCAGAATGCCGACTCGATGCGGACTGATAAAGACATCAATGCCTACGGTCAGCCTACATTCACCAATTGGGCCGCTATACAACGAGCAGTTGAGGACTATCGTCAGTGGGCAATTGCTGCTGTTGACATTTTCGATACAGTGAGCATATACCCAGATTGGTCCACCCTGTACACTGGAAACAACGAGTCACTTTCAGGTGTGACCAACGAGCAGCGAAGGACAATGATGACGCACTGGATCGCCTCTGGATCCAATCTCATTTTGGCCTCGGACTTGACACAGCTAGATGACTTCGGTCTTTCCTTGCTACTGAATACATCAGCCTTAAACATTGCTGACTTCACAGGTCAATATCCTATGCAGCCACGGAATCCGGGAACGGGGGGGCAAGACCCGAAGCAGCTGCAGGCATGGATTGCAGGACCATCGAAAGGCGGCCAGGCTGTTGTGGTCATTGCGAACTACGGCCCTGACGAAGGCCAAGCTGGCTTTGGAGGGGGTATGAACGGAACACGGAAAGTATCCGTGTCGTGGTCAGATCTAGGCATCAACGGGTGCTGGAGTGTCAGCGACGTGTGGGCTGGAAAGTCTCTGGGTAATCAAATTGCTGGAGTACAGGTTTCACTGGGTGAAGGAGAGAGCATATTATTGAACATGACCTTTGTGGATACGTGTTGAGTGCTGGACTGGCAGTCACAGCCTGTTGCTAGCCGAGGCAGGAGAAAGGCGAGAACAGCCGACAGGCTCGAGGTGACAGTTCTCTAACTCTCTGTTTTGGGATCAAAATTGCACTCGTTTCTTGGTCTCGGACGTAGCCATATAGGAGATCAATGGCGCGAACAGTCGCCGCAACGACCATGGCGAAGGGAGCGTGAAGTTTTAGCAACTGCTTTACATAAGTTTCATCGAAGGCATGATAGCAACGTGTCGCAGTCTCGCATTACTCTATGTTTGCCAGTGGAAAAAGTCTTTTTCGACGTTCGCAACGACTCAGATGCCTTGTTTGCTCATTTCAATATCTCCCTCGATGGTGTGCAAGACCTCCAGTTGATGGAGCTTGCAGCAAGAAAGGGGTCTCGAAAATTCGTTACTGGATTATCCAAGTGCATCGACAAGCACAGTCCCATATCCACCATGGAAAAGACGGAATGGAAGCATCAAAAGGAAGGAACTGCTTGGCTGTTTGATCCAACCAAAGGCGGTCGATATGAGTGCTGCCGCCTGAACGATGAGGGGGGTCGACGGGGCCCTGTCTTCGGCCACAGGGAAGAGGTATAGACCGGCACAGGGAGGCACGAGAAACGTGTACTTAAAATTGCCGTCGCCTCAGACTCACCATCCGTTCATCATTCTCACTTCGTTCTTCAAATCAAGAGTTCAACCATGGCCCGGTTTACCGTCGACACAGTGCAGCCTCGAAAGCATTACGTTTGGCCCAAAGACCGCAAGCCAGAGAACCAAATGCCCAGGAGGTTTTTAATGGATCTATCGACACCTCCTCAACAGCCACGCTGAGGTCCGAGTCGGATAACGCCACGAATGCTGCTTCCATTAGTTCGGGGCGACTGGAAGCTGCTGGACGCGAATATGATCGAGTTGCCGGGCTGCATTGGCAGAACGAGCAGCGGCTGCAGACCCAAGGTACAGCGTTCTCTGCTCTATGCTCCAAAGTGCCCCCC